>JACEGR010000719.1:0-224691 GCA_014170235.1 Listronotus bonariensis | reverse complement strand
ATTATTTTGGCTCACTCTATCATCAATATTATTTATGATCTCACTTTTTTGGACACTTTATATATTAGTTTTAATTGATAATGCAATTAATTTCCATTAAAAGTAAAGTATTACCAATAACGATTGTTGCAGCAACTGTCTCCAAAATAAGAAAAACATCCGAAGGAAACTCATTATGTTGGTGTTTAATCATTAAATTTCCAGCTAAACTGCCAATCTAAAATAAAATTTTAAGTGTTTTAGTACCTTAAAAATACATTATTTACATGGTAAGAAAGTAAACACTTTGCCACTTCGACATTCTATTCCTTTTAAAGAAAAAAATATGGGATTTTAATAATAATAATAATTACTATTACCAGAGTTTCATGGATTGCGTTCACAAAAGAATTACTCCTTTGGGACAAAATATATATAATGCCAAACAAAATGGCAAATTAATAAATACCAGGAATTTTTCATCGATTTAGGCGACATTTTTTGAAGAGTCTTAGGAAATGTATTGAAGAAAATGAAGAAATTGGAGGACATTATGAGAATCTTTTTTAGTTTGTTTAGTACTGTATCATTAATTTTTAGCAATTAAATGTATATCGCAATAATCCATATATGAATATTTACTGATTAGCCATTATTAGTTATTTTAAATGTATAAATGAAATAGTTTAAAGGGCATATTTTATTTTACACTGACAGCTTTAGTATAATTTGATAGCTATTCACTTGGTAGCTGGTGGTAAAAAAATGAAAAAGTAAATTTACCACTTATTCTTTCCGGGTGACTTACATCTAAACCGTTGGGTTTAGCGATGTAAATAAAGATCACCTTTTTTAAAGGCCTGGCATCAGTCTTTCAGAAAGTATGCCAAAAACTACTGTAGCTGTCAACACTAAACAATTATGACTAAAAAACAATTTCAATGTAGGTAAAGTACCCTCTACAGGCAACCAATCAATGGGAATTGTTACTAGAATGATGAAACGCAGACGATTTAGTCTAGGTTTTAAATATTAGTCAAATCGGTTTTTCTGTAAGCAAGTAATTCAAAAAACAAAAAATAAAAACTTGAACTTTGACTGCTTGCAACTCGAAAACGAATGACATTTTGAAAAAAAATTATATGAAGCTGTATCTTTATTTTGTCAAGTAGAATCACCCCCTTAAGTTTTGTGATCGACTTTTAAATCACCCTGTATATATTTAAAAATATATGCTTGTTAAAAATGTTTGCTTCCAAAATAGTATGGTTCACGAAAAAAAAATGTCGATTTTGCATAAAGGGTTCGGGGAAACCTCAAAAGCATAATAATTCTCTACAAGTTTATTTTCTATTCTTATACTAAATGTCATTGAAAAAAATTATTAAACTTAGCCAGTAAGTGTCGAAAAAAAACGTAAAAGTAGCAGCCAAGCAGCAAGTAATATTTTTAGATATCCATAAGAAAATTTGAATCTAAATTTTTCTTTATTACTTACATTTCGTACAGGAACATGTGCAACTAAATCCAAATGATCAGCCATTTTATTTAAGTAAGAATATTTACTATTTTCTTTTGCTGTGGCTTTAAAAATTGCCATCGTATCCGTAAGATTTATATTACCACCCAGGGTAAGACTGTCAGGTAAGGCTGAATGTGTGGTAAGCTCAATAACTCCGGTTATATCTATATAGATATCTGGTGTAGAAATTGGATAATATACACCTTAAATAAAAGTATTTGTAATAAAAGGGTTATAATGGGGTTGATGTTTTCAGTTCACACAGCAAACTTATAACTGAATTGCCTAAGATATAAAAATAGAAGGAGCGACCCCTCTACTGATTTTTTTAATATCTAACAATAAAATTTTGTTTTGTTTTTCTTAATTTACCCAAATCTAAAATTATTACGTAACATTCTAATGCTGTATTCAGACCTGCAACAATTCGCCGCGCCGAATAGCGCGTCACATAGCCCCACACAGCGCGGACGTGAACGTGGGCGGAATTCACGTTCGATTCAGAGCTTGTCGTTTTTTGCATCAAAGGAGCGAGCAAATAGGTTGGTTTGTTTGGACGGATGTTTGGCAAATTGTTGCAAGTGTGGAAGCAGCCTAAGAATAAATTTAACCCATATTTATATTGTTGGAATTTACAATATAAAGGGTCATTTATGAACTTATTTTAAAGCTACTGTCAGTAGAATAACACTGAAAATTTTAAATTTTAGTCCCTATTTGGAAAACATCATCCAGACTTAGAGAATAGAAAGAAGCTTGGCGGATCTATGCATTTGCAAGGGCGTCAGCTAGAATTTTTTTAAGACATTAAACCCACAGAAAATATATGAGGTGGCCATTTAAAAACAAAACAATGCAAAATAGGGTATTATTCGACCCCTCTCGGCATTTACGTCTTTGGGGGTGAGTCTCACCTCTGCTAAAGTTGCAGTTCAGGGGGTAAAAGTGGAACAAAATGTTTCCACCTAAAATCAAAAATTGACCAATCCGAGCGTTTTTCCGTAAATGACCTGAGGTTTCCGAAATTAGCTCTGTTTCGTTTTCAAATGGCCACACCATATATTTAACAATTTGGATTTTAATATTTCAAAAAAAAGTTGACCGATTTATCGCTGAGCCGATTCTGGTTTTTATTATTTATTTTTCTGGGTTGAATTTTATGTTTAAAATGGCTAATTTACTTTGTAATCACTGGTGTATACTTCATTAAAAATAATTTTGTCAAAATATAACAAAATAAATTTCAAAAATTTTTAGTTCTGTTGGAGGTGTTCTTTTAAAATAATGCTGTTTTACTCTGTAACTCTAAAATGTTATTGTCTATTGTTTTTTTCTAGTCCTTAGTCTTAACGAGCAATAATAATACTACTAGTTTTCCCATTTAAACAATTTTGTTATTTGAACCCGTATAGTAATTATATCAATATCCACGTTTAGTCAAAATAAAAGGTTTATACTAAGGCAAAACGTGAGAAGAAGAAGGTCTTTGTTGTATTCATTTGTTCAAAGTTACCTTTCGCTGTATTCCCACTAACCAACATGTAAGTTTTGTTATTAGGTGTAGTTTTTATAATTTCTAACAAATCGTTCAGGTTATAAACCTTCATCCATTTAGAAGCTCCCAATTCATAATATAAGGGAGTTTTTTTGCACGGTCTTGTACAGCCATTTTGACAACTTCTATTACAAGGCTTAATATCTTCAACGTCATCTATTTTTATTCCATCATCTAAAACACAGTATAAGAAATAAGCATACAGCATCACCCAGTAATTCTACCAACAAACTTTAAGGGCTTATTATTTAATAAAATATAAGAAAAAACACTTTATATAAATACTAAATCCTAAATGTCTTACTAAACTATGAGTTAAAATTTAAAGAAAATATATATTTTTTAATATTACTTTTTAAAACATACATATATACAAACTGTCCACGGATAGAGTTAACAAGAGGACAAATGGATCAAAAATTTAATTTTTCGAAAAAATTGATTTTGTATACAGGGTTAGCAAAAATTAGAAAAACATTATTTTTTTCCAAGAGTAAAACTACCTTTATTTTTTATCTTTAAGCAAAATGTCATAAGAAAAATGTGTTTATAAAAATGCTTTTAATCGATAAAAACACTAATACGAATTTTTATTAAACTCCATAATTTGGTAAAAACTGGCGTTTACACTTGAAAAATCGTGTTTTGTAGTTGTAACTGGTGTTTACAGTTGAAAAATCGTGTTTGTAAGAATTTGGAGAAAGCTGATGTTTGAAAAGCAATTTATAAAAGTTTTTAGGTCATTTTATTATAAAAACATTAAAATAATTAATTTTGATAACTTCAAAATCAGTTTTATGAATCCTTTTAATACCCCTATTACATAAATAAAGTTATTTAAAATGCTATTCTAAATAAATGTTTTAAACCATATATTGCTTAAAATGAAAAATAAAGTTTGTTTGCTCATAAAGAAAAATCATGTTTTTAAAGTTTTTAGTGAACCCTGTATACAAAAGTAACATATTCTCTTAGTGAATCTAATTTTTTTTACAAGCATAAATTTTTTATGAAAACGACTTTTTTTCGAAAAATTAAATTTTATGTCCATTTGTCCTCTTGTTAACCCCATCCGTGGACAGTCTGTATTTTTAAAAATTTGGATGGATTAGATGTACCAAAAGCTTTTTTTGACATACAAGAAGAAAATTAATTTTCACCAGTACTCTCCGTAAGGCATTACCCATAAATATTTTTGATGGAAAAATTTTTCGCAACTGCTTTTTTCGAGAATAAATATATTATTTAAAATTCCCGTTTAGTTTTGATCAAACTTAATTTCTTGACCTATTTTTATTAATATGGTTTTTGCGTATATAAATACACAACATTTCTTGGCATGTTCATATCTCTAATACTTAATTATAAAGTAACTAAAAAGAATTTGTTGTTATTTAATAATTTTTTTACATTTTTAAATAGTTTAATATTGTCTTTTATATTTGAAAAAAATTCTGAAATGGTATAAAAAGTATTACAAATAAAAATATATATTTTTTAAACATCCTGTACTTTGTACAGTAGGCCAGTTAAAACAAATTATTGTTTTATTAGACAAGTCAAAAATCCTTGAGTATTGGACATATCAAAATGTAATATTGTATATGTAAATGATGAAAAAGAGTACAGTTTTCGCATATTTTTTCACTTTTCAGTCACTTCGGTTTAACCGGAACTGGCTCCAATTTTAAACTTTTAAAAGAAACACTGCACATTTTATCATTTTTATGATTTCTGAGAAATATAATAATTTTAAAAAGTTTTTAGTCCTACTTGATTTTTTAGAGCTATTTTAAATTATTGCATCTAGGGGCCATGATTGAGCTTAAATTAATCTAGGGACCCCAGGGGATGTCAGAAAAATACAATCGCAAAGTTTCAGTCGATAGACTGAAAGGTAGGAAAGAAACAAGTTGGCAAATTGACATTTTTGTTTTAAACTATTACTTCTTAAATAGCAATCCGTTTTAGACAAGACGTTTAAAAAAAGGATCTTTTAAAGAATCTAACGATTTCAATTTGCTATCAGATAAAATATAAGGACATAAATAATAGAACCACCTTGATGCAATATTACCAATGACATTAAAAAAATGTTGCAGGAGTATAAACTTTTAAAATGTCAAACTTCCATTTAAAATTATCTCAGAAGTTCAACAAAGTTAAAATATACAGGGTGTTTCATTTAAAAATTTAAAATTGGAGTCATTTTCGATTAAACCAAAAAGTAAGAAATATGTAAAACTCTTCTCTTTCGATACCATTTAGGTCTCGTGTTTCCACGGGCCACTTTTTGAAGTTAATATGGGCCACAAAAAGTAGTTTGTGTGTGGTCTATTATCGCCCGCTTATAGTTTCGTTTTCAACAATGCTAAAATTTGACTCCTTTTTACACGAGCGTTTTGACAATCACAATTAAACTTATATTGCCGCCGTCAGTCGCGGATTCCGTCCACTGACTACAAAACAAGTACAGCGGT
This sequence comes from Listronotus bonariensis, assembly GCA_014170235.1. Lineage (NCBI taxonomy): Eukaryota > Metazoa > Arthropoda > Insecta > Coleoptera > Curculionidae > Listronotus > Listronotus bonariensis. The sequence continues at coordinate 219,155 of JACEGR010000719.1, read as the reverse complement.
TGGACAAACAACTTTTTGTGGTCGGTTCGGCTACTATCGAACCACTTTTTGTGGCCCATAACATCTTTAAAAAGTGGCCCGTGGAAACACGGCATTATAAGGAGGAGTTACGTCTTGTCTAATAGATTCGTTGACACCCGGTAAATTCATAAAAAGTTTATTCCTTATTTTTCAATGGACATACATCCCCTAAAGTTTGTCAGTATAATTTTTATATTGTAAATTAAATAAATTATTATTTGGTATTATTTTACCAGCATCTGAAGCCAACTTTTTAAAAGCTGTTAAAATTGATCTGTAGCCAGTACATCTGCATATATTTCCACCAAATGATTTTTCAATTTCCTCCTTTGTCTTTGGACCCGACTGTTGTAGGGCATACATATTCATGACCATTCCTGAAGAGCAAAATCTAAAAATAAAGAAAAACGGGAAATATTTTGGAAAAAGGTTTTAATACGTTATTTATGAAATAAACTGATAGTAAGCTGTACAGTGTGTATCAGACATGGGCTTATATAAATGGTGTTTTTGGGGTTTAAACCCCCTCCCTTAGCATGACAAAAAAAGGGAAATTTGTAGGAAAAGTCTCTTCTTAGTTATGTTTTTATTGTGGACGGTTATGTGGACCTCCCTCCATAATATGGGGAAGAAAAAAACGCTTAGACACATCAATTGTAATTTTAGGTTGCGCAATTTTTTCAACAAGAAAACATGCAGGGTGAGTCATGTAACGGTGGCTAATACCAAATTTCTTATTTCAAATACAACACCCTTTATATTGTTTAATTTTGAATTTTTTAGATCATTCTTAACACATTTCTATACAGGGTGGCGCCTTTTCGTTTGACCTTACAAGGTATCGTAAAAACTAAAAGACATAGAACAAATCTGATTGCACAGTCTCGATTTAAGTTGTTAACACAAATTCAATAGTGAAAGTAAATCATAACTAACCTGATTCGTCTGAAAATACAGAGTGCTTTCCAAATTTTGTCAGTTTGAACTGGCACTTGTAACTCGCTTAATATTAGAGATAAAAAAAATTGTAAATAGAAAAGTGTTGGGGATTTATAAGTAAAATTTAGCGACGTTACCTAGATTTTTTCTATTGACTTTTAATTTAAAGTTATGACATAAACCTGGGTTTTTTAAATAAAGCACCCTGTATATTTCATCATTACTTAAAAGGTCTTCTTAAAAACTTTAAGAAATGCCACAATTTCATATATCTATTTTTAATAGTTTCTGAAATATTGCCATCATCAATAAAAGTCAATAGAAAAAAAATATAGGTCACTGAATTTTGAGTAAAAATCCCCAATGCTTTTTTTTCTTCTAATCTCTAATATTAAGCGAGTTACAAGTGCCTGGCAAAATTGATACAATTCTTAAAAACACTTTGTATCTTGTAAACGAAGAAAGTTAGCCATGATTTACTTTCAACATTAAATTTGTTTAAAAAATAATAAAACGAGATTGCGCAATCAGATTTGTTCAATCTCTTTTAGTTTTCGCTATACCCTGCAAGGTCAAAGGCGCCACCCCGTACAATGTCCTATACCAATCTTCAACTCTTTTGGAAAAATTAAGTGATTTCAGATTTATTGCAGAAATATTTATTAATAACAATTAAAAAAAAACAATTGCAAAAATTTGCTACAACACTGACTTATTTTCATTTCCTTTTTAAATTTTGATTACGAAAGTATGCATAAAAATTTCTTCTTAGTAATGAAATTTAAAAAAATATATATGTGTATCATATTATTTAAAATTAGGATGTTGCCGTTTCGTGAGTAACATTTTATACAAACTTTATATTTGTTTTTGTTGAAAAATTTGTCCCCATTTATTATGAAATTTACTTTTTTGATATAGCTAATTAATATCAAACAAAATAAATAAAATCCTTAATAATTTGTTCTAAAATATTACTTTATCAGATATTTGGTCTAAACATTTTTTTATTTTGCAGACACAAATTGTAATTAAATGATAAAATAAAAAAAATTATAAATGGATTAAAGATTTGAAAAATTGGATATTTTTTTTAATATGGTGCCATAACAATTAATGGAAATCTAATGGCAACTCGTACTTTTCAGCCTTTAAAATTATAAAGGAATAAAAAATAATAAATTATATTTAGATTTTCTTAATATATTTATTTTCTCTTTTAAAAACATTTAATGGTGGTCTTTTAAGGCTCGTTTTCATGCGACATATTAACGTAATGAAACTATAATTTAATATGGCATTTTTAGTGGTTGTACTCATGTATTAAAGGTCACAAGATATGTTACGTAGAATTAGTGTAAAAATGTCATAAAAATATCAACATAATATGGATATCGTTGACACTAATGCCACGATGTCAAATTGTCGTCGACTACATGACGTCATCAGTTTATATAGTTTTAAAATGTCGCGACTTTTAGTGTCATGGCAATAAAATCGCGACATTATCGTCACATGAAAACAAGCTTTTTGAGGCCATGTAAAAAACAGTCTTATTTTGACCTGGAAAATACGCATTGAATTTTAAAAATCCTATCCATTTAAAGTAAGAATAACATTTTTAATGTATTGTGATCTAAAAGTATATAATTATATGTACATTTTAAAAAAGACAACATATTTATTATATGTCTATATGTTTAGTTGTTTTTTTTTTGTAATGCAATGATGAGACTCATATTTAAATTGGCCGATATGCGTGACTTAAGTACGAAACTTACCCACATTGGGTTCCATTATTTTCTGCCAGCAATGTTTGAATTTGATGATATTCAGTGTTCGGTCCTCCTATTCCTTCGTTGCTAAAAAATTTTCCAACCATGGCACGAGAAAATTGACACTCAAACACTGTAAAATGTTGGTAAAATTTAAATTTTAAAAAGAAATAGAATTTCTTACTCCATGTTTGCCTTTGTATCTTTAATGATGGGTGTTAAAAATATTTTTTTGTTTCTAAAGAAACTGGCGTACTGTTTATTTTAAAAATATTTATTTTAAAAATATTTATTTTAAATCCCGCTCAAATGTGCACTGTTAAAAAATAAAACAAAATGTACATTTAAAAGTGCGTTTAGATGCAAAGTAACTATATACCAAAAATCACAATATTTAGACTGATAACCTTTTTTTAATTTAAGAAATGTAGGACTAGTTTTCTTAAAATCATGCTAAGAATCCATGTCCTTAGGGATCAGCATATTATTAAAACACTCTGTATATTGTTGTATGTAATCACCATACTAGGTAAGTAAAAGTAATGTAACTGGAGAGCCAAGAGCAGAGTTTAGTTGGAAGACCGTAGGAGGGAAGTTTATTAAGAAGTGCGTCATGCCAGACTTGGTCGAAAGCTTTAGATATATCAAGAGCAACGATCTGGGACTCACCTAGAAACTCAAGAGACTTGTTCCAGTTGTGTGAAACGAAGGAAAGAAGATCTGCTGTAGATCTCTTGTGACGAAATCCGTATTGCCTGTCATGTAAAATTTTATGTTTTTCTAAGTACCTAAGAATTTGCGAGTTAATGGATTTCTCCATTACTTTACAAAGCATTGAAAGGAGTGAAATGGGTCTATAGTTGGATGGAAGAGATTTAGATCCTTTCTTGGGAATAGGCTGGACACGTGCAGCTCTCCAGCTGTCTGGAAATATACCCGTGTCATAAGAAATTCGAAAGAGCCTGGTTAAAATAGGTGCAAGTTCAGAGCACATTTTTTAAAACGATTGCTGGTATTCCATCTAGCCCACAAATACTTTTTCTTTCCATCTGCATCGGGTTCTTCAACAGCAACTACACATGTTCCACATCCTCCTTCCAGGCACATTTTTTTGTTGCGGTAAGTTTAAGTTTTTCCCTAAGGTAATCATTGAGAGTGGTTTCTGGTGAAACATCATTGGCTTTAACTAAAAGAATAAGTTAAGTATTTTTAAATCCAGATATTTCAAAACGTCTGCTCAATTTAACTTTTACCAGAAATATAAAGTTACCGCATTTTTTTATCGATAAAGTTGGGACAAAGATTTATAATTCCTGCAATTAATGTTATGTCGTGTCCCAAAATATTTTGAAGAGCAAAAAAAGGTCGCGGCACAATCCAACAAAAGCAGGACTGTCCCGTCAAAATCGAGAGGTGTGGTCACTTTACTCAAATACATTTTTAGGCAAGAGATGTTAAGGAATATAAATTTGTATCTAAAAGTTTAATACAGAGTGGCTCAAAAAGTTATTTCTGTTTTAATTGTGTGCAAGATACAGCAGGTGGCGCCTTCCAAAGCTTATAATAAAATTGAGAGCATCAGATTCTAATTTTATTACTTTACAAAACCTCCATTAGCCAAATCTTGTATCAATACACGCATTATTAACAAAATTAATTATAAAAAATCTAAATCCAGATTTTTAGAACTTTCGGACTTTTCAAATTATTTTATCTAACGGTTTTAAGACATGGTAGCCACACCAAAATTATACCAGTATATTTTTGATGCTCAGAGGAAAACTTTTTTTTGAATTTGCAAAAATGAATTGATTATTTGCTTCCTTCTTTCTCTCTAGCAAAATCTCAACTTTCAAAAGCTAATCCCTTATTTTTTTGTAATCTTAATTAAATTTCTTTACGACAAATCCCAAATTTCGCAAAAACATCTGACTTTTTTTTTTATAATCAAGGGGCATCTGAAAATCTTGCACAAAAAATTGTAGAGCTGAAAAATATTTCAACCGCTTTTTAAGAAATAAATGCAAAATTTGGGATTTGTCTATAAAACGAATTAAATTTACGACAAAAAATACAAATGGGGGATTCCCTTCCAAAACTTAGATTTTGCTAGGGGGGCAAAACAAAAAAAAATCAATTGTTTTTTCTGCAAATCTCCTAAAATCAAACTTTTTTACCAAAGTATTTCCCTTTACCGTCAATAGCATCTGGTATACATTTGGTGGGCCCCATTATTTAAACATTTTAGTGACGACCATGCTTTTCCGAGGGAAATTGTGAGATTTACTACAGCGTGGCTGATTAATATACAGGAGGATACATTGTGCCCGTTTAAGTATCTCAACAAAATATGAGTGCCGTAAACGGGGCTGATCGTAAAACAAAAATCAATCACTCAGAAATTTTCGAGCGCGTCAGATTAAGATAGGGTGAGTTAATTACATGCTAAACAGTGTATATTCCACTAATCTGACAATTTAAGAGTGACGTAAAGAAAGCGGAAGGCTACAAAGTTGTAAAAAAAAACGTCATTTTGACATTCTCGAGTGTGGTTATTTTTTTTTATTTTGAAGAAAATAATTCAAGGATAACGAAAAATATATAATCCGATACGATCCGAACGATTTCCACAAGCCGAAATAATAACAGTATTTTTTGACATATTTTAAAATGCTATAGCCGCTTCTCCTACCGATAAAAAGGTATACATTATATAACATGTTTTTCTTTATCATCTAAGCTTTGCAACCCAATAGGTCTGTATGACGTTCGAGTTTTATACTGTTGCCCTGGATATCCCCTAGAAGTTTGAAACACCCTATATGGTCCAAACATGTTAAAGGGTTTTATATTTTTAATTAACTCTAATTTTTTACATTTTAAAACATAACTGTAAAACGATGGCTTAAATAACACTGATTCAGTAATAGGTATATTTGATTTGTGCTAACTGTAGCTTAGAGTTCTTTGAATCTGTTAAAATAAAAAGCATGTATTTTGCGTTTACTTTTAAAACTCTAAAAACCTAGGCAGTAAGGCTTTTCTGTTATTTTTGCGTTTATTATAAATAAATATTTTTTTATACTTACCCGTATATTGAACACCACTGACATGAAATTTTATTTCTGATTGCCTAAAAAAATAAATAAATCCAGTATTTTACAAAATTAAAATAATATAAATAATAGTTTAAAAAAACTAAAAACACGCTTTTATATGCAACCGAACTAAAAATTAGAAAATAATTTTTCATTACAAAGAGTTTGTCACTTCATAGTAAAAGCGTGGTGTGCTTAATATATTAAATGTTATAATTATTCTATTTGCAAATATCTATGAGGGAAAAGTTATAAAAAAATAGTAAAATGCACCCCACGCTTTTTACTGTGAAGTGACAAACTCTTTGTAATGAAAAATTATTTTCTAATTTTTAGTTCGGTTGCATATAAAAGCGTGTTTTTTTAGTTTTTTAAACTATTATTTATTTTCATTTTTTAGTTCGATATATCAATTAGTTAAATGCTCCAGTTTATTCACTAAAAAATTCCTTCGCCATTTTGTCAAGAGACACATAGCATCTGTACAGGAATTTTTTTATCCTGACGGTCCTAATCAGGATAACGGGATACTGTTTGCAGATTATTGCATTGTCATGGGTCCTTGATACGTGTGCAAAGTTTCAAAGAAATCGAATCGCTGGAAGTTGGTAAAAATTAGGCTCAAAGATTCCGTTACATAGATAGATAGTTACAACCCAAGTTAATAAAAGCGTGTTAAAAAAAAAAAATAGAAACATAGACTCATCCTACAAATAAATATAGTAGACTAGGCCGTATGACCGCCATAGTATTAAAAAATTATTCTCATGGAATTTTTTGCAGAATCAAGTTTAGGAATAAAATGCTGGATTACGACGATACATAATGCCAGCTCAAATATTAGTCAGTTTTTTTAAACGCAATTGTTTTAACAGTTAGGATAATTTTTTTTATAGAAATATATTTTTTTTTTACTACACTTTTAACCAAAAACGAGCAATAATGAACATTTATGAAGTTATACTCATTAAAACAATTGAAAATGAGTCATAGGAGCCAAACTTTAACATTTAAATAATGTATGACAGCATGAAAAATTTAACATGATGTACTATTTATAGAATTGTTGCGAGTGACGGATTTACATATTTGCCGCCTGAGGCTATTAGTTTTTGCCGCCCTTAATTTTTTAATTTTTGTCGGGGAAATTTAAAAAAAAATGGGTTTTCTGGTCCAAAATTTTTGAGGATCAAAAAAATAATAAAAAGGTCTTTACAACTATTTTTCTACTCTCCTACAATGAAAAAAAAATCTGTGGTAAGACGGCAAAACCAGTTATGTCAATTTTGTAAAATAAGGAGGAGAGAAATTCTTAATCTGTGGTACGTCCTGAAAAATCACAATTTTAGTAAAATATTTAAATTTTTCAACTTAGTATGGAACATCTTACTACAGATTTTTTTCTAACTAGTGCTGGAAGTGCCACCGGAAAAGGCACGTTTGGCACGTGTTAAGAAGGCTATTTTTCTACGAGCGCGCCATTGTTTCTGTGACCCATTTTGTGGCCAAAATCAATTTTTATAAAATTGATTAAAAAAATAATTTTGGTTGTTTACGTGGAAAGCAGATACATTATTGTTTAAATATCTAGTGCGTTTATTCTTGATTTGTTTCTTTTTCTTGGGATACAAAAAGCGGAATTTAGTATCCCTCACATATTAATCCAGTAGCCGTAAATAAATCGTTAAGTGACGCCAAAATTTGTTAGTGTGGTGCTAATCTGTTTAATCATATTTTTAAAAATATATTTTTTTATTAACTACTAAGTATGTTTTTTAAAAAATATGTCTTTAATAGAATTACCTAATTTTGTCCGCTTTAAATAAAATTTGTTTTCTTATTGGCTCATTTACTATTAATTTTTAAAAATATTTAATTTCTAAAAGGTTTAGGAAAAAAAAGACTGTATTTGGCGGCAATATATTTCACAATATTTTTTAGTCTTTATTTGTGTTTATTATTTTTACATTCTTGTCTTGCGATTATTTTCTACCCCGGAAAAAAATATATATTTTTTTACAGATATGCACTATTTTAATAAAGAACACCTTTTAGAATTGTGGTTGAAGGAAGGCGATAAAAACGGAAAGTTTTTAAAAATATTTAATTATACTGTATTCATTCTTATACCGTTCTGACTTAAGGACTTCGATTATATTGCCTCCAATAAATCTTCCTACCGGCCGGCAGACTCCGTCCAGCTGCAGGCAGGGCCGGAGTGGATTTTTTCCTTTTCATTGAGAAGCAATTGAAATATTGATAGATAGATATAAATTGTCTAAAAATATGTAAAAATGTGTAAACAGGTATGTAGTTAGTACTTCTAAACATAATTTTGGGTACTAGGTAACTTTTATTACAACTTGAATTTTTAAGGAAATAATATGAATAATATGGTTACCTACCTAATTAAGTAAAGGTATAATGAAAACTACTAGGCCTTTTGTGTAATTTGATAAATAGGTACAGGTAGGTAGGTACCTTAAAAATAAATTTCGGTAGGCAAAAATCAATTGTAATAAAAATAAAGGTAAACCCAATATACATTAACTACCTATACCTACCTGAATGTTTTACCAAGGAGTTTGGGTATATATATGCCCTTAGAACAGTAAATGGCTTAGTATTTTCCAAAATGTGGCGAACGTGGAGTGAATCTGACGATGAAGCAAGCGACAACGAGCAGCAAGCAAGTAGTACAGCAAGAGAAAGCATCTTTCTGTTGATGCTAAAGAAATTGTAAAGAATGTATATTCAACTTTAAGAAATGATGTTTCCATACAAGCAGCTTTGGAAGAAACGTGCAGGTTAACGAAAATACCAAAGTCTACCATAGGCGATATTGATAAAAAACCGATAGTCAAGAGAAAGAAAAGATGCGATTCTGGTACTGCCACAAAACTTGATGTAAGTGATAAAGACCTAATTCGACGAAAAATCTATAAAATGTATGAAGAGCAAAATGCACCAACATTGGACACCTTAATGAAGAGACTACAAATGGACGAAAGTGGCAGAACAACATTGTGGAAGACTATAAAAACTAGGATTCAAACTTAAGAAGATCGACAAAAAACAAGTGCTCATGGAATTGCAACGACTTCGGAAATGGAGATTAGAATATCTTACGAAAAAAGATATTTATAGAAGTCAAGGAAGGTCGATCATTTACTTGGACGAAACGTGGTACGATACCCATGACACGCCATCAAAAAGGTTGGGACGATTCAAGTAGTAAATGTAACCCAAAAAATAGGCCACTCAGAAACCATAGTGGAGCGTAAGGAAAGCAAAAACAAAATTTTATTACCTATTTTTTTATTATTTTAACAAAGTGCTCCCTAATTCCCTACTTGTACTTATTATCATTGTTGGGAAATGTACGATTTGTGGAATTTTGCCGGTTAATGGCTGATTAAAGAAGTTTTTTTGTTTTGAAAATATTGGAGTGTGTGGAATGTGTTTCTTTGGCGTCTTAAGTTAGTTTGGCCAAAGCAAAAATTTTCATTTGAACATGAAGTGCACGAAAATTCTTCATTGCGACTCGCTAATATTTGGTTCAAAATGTTTGAACTTTGCCACTAGTACGAAAGTGCAGAAGTAGTAGTAGTAGCAAGCAAGTAGGAAAAATGTTTAAAATACTATTAGTCATAGCTCATTTTTAAAGTAAAGAAAATTGGTTAAAAAATGTTAAATTATTTATGAGAAAACTATTTTTATAAAAATGTTGCCTTTTTTATTAAATGTTTAAATCTTTTGTAAATTACAAAAATTCGGTTGTAGCCGATATAATATAGACATTTACAAGTTCTTCTATTCCGTTTTTTTTTAAATACTGGGTGTTAACGAATTTATTACACAAGCCATAAATCCTAGAATGCGAGAGATATTTAAATGAGACATGGTATGGGTAAATAGTATAAAAAAGAAGAGTTTTGGCATATTTGGCACTTTTTAGTTACTTCAGGTTTAACCGGAAGTGACTCCAATTTTAATTTTTAAATAGAACACCCATTTTTTATACAATTCTAGATTATAATATAAGATTTTAAAAAGTTTTAAAGCCTACTTGATTTTTTAGAGCGATTTTTAATATTCCATCTGAAAGGCCATAATTGGACGCAAACTAATCTAAGGACCCAGGTGATGTAAAAAACACAATTGCAAAGTTTTAGTCACTAGTATAAAATATAGGAATAAAAAATTTGGCAAGTTTCATTTTCGTGTCCAACTATTATTTTTAAATGGCAATCCTTTTCAGACAAACACTTTTTAAAAAGAATTTTTTAACGAATCTTAGGATACCAATTATTTTATATTAATTTATTTCTTAAAAATTAATATCGAATTAAAAAAATAAGCACATAAATAAAGGATCATGGCCACCTAGATGCAATATTACAAATGACTCTCAACATAATCAAGTAAGCATAAAAACTTTAAAACGTCTTCAATCTTTATTTAGAATTGCATTAGGAATCTAAATAGGTTAAAACATACCAGGTGTTCCGCTTAAGAATTCAACATTGTTGCCATTTCCGGTTAACCCGGAAGTAACCGAAAAGTGATAAATATGCGAGAACTCTTCTCTTGCCACACCATTTTTTTAAACTGGTCGCCTGGCCCAAAACTAATTAATACATAATTTTACTCCAATTGGCGAACAGGGCGAGTTTTAACTAAAAATATGGAAAATGCCCAGAAACTAACTACTTTTATTTTTTAAAATATAACATAATTTTATGTAAGCATTGTAGAGAATTAAATTTTATGTCAAAATTTAAAGTGAGAGTAAAAAAGATATCAATTTTTTACATAACGAATTACAACTTAAATGATGAAAAAGGGATAACAAAATTTAAAAAAGATTTAATCATTTTAAATATATATTTTTTTAATTCGCTGCTTTAAGCCAAGTATTTAAAAAACTGTTAATGAATAATGAACAAATTGACAAAAGTATTTTTTTTACTTTTTTGTCCTATTTTTAAAAATAAAGGTACTTAACTTTTGGTCATTTTTTACATTATAAGTTATAGCTCGCTCTGTATATTACGAATCGGGGTAAATTTTTGTATTTATCAGTCTTGGACCATGCGACCAGTTTTTCCAAAAGGGCGTTTAAAAATTCTAAGATTTTTGGTCCATGTGTCTTCTTGTCATCTATATCCTGGGACACACTGTATGTGTAATACTCTAGAAGTTGGATTGTCTAATAGATTCCTTGACACTCGATATGAATGCATTAAAACATTAAAATATTAATAATTTTTTTTATCATTTTTTTTGTTTAGTATAAGGCAAGAAAATAAATATTTTGACAGGCCCTTTTCGTATTCGTGCTTCTAATAATTTTTTACTATTAAAAAGAAAATATGGTTGTTCTAAGACCATTTTTGGCCGACATAAAAAGTACAGGGTGTAGCTAAAGTTATGACTTTAATTTTAAGGGGTTATTCCTTGTTAGTTAAAGTTAAAACGTTTATATAAACATATGTCCGGAGACGCTTCGTTTTCGAGAAACAGAGCGTTAAATCTAAAAAAGAGTCGGTTAATTTTTAATATCTTAAAAACCCTTTAACTGATTTTTTTTGTTTTTTTTACCATGTTGACTATGGGTACTTTTTGGAAGAAATTTGAGTAGCTTTAATTTTTTCTCGTAAACGAATCTAGATTTCAAAGAAAATTTAAGAGACTAAAAAGTTGAACTTTTACTTGGTGAATAAAAAACTAATATATAAAATATTAAAACTTTATAAAAGTCAGTGGCGTACTTTTTCTTCTCAATAATATTGGCTTTGGTGCCCACTGAGACGCCACTGGACCCAATAATCTTAATCTAGGTAGAGCTTTATAGACGCCTTTATTACATTAAATGAGTGTACTAAAATATATCCAAATCAGTAAAAGAGTTTTTAAGATATTTAAAATATACTGACTTTTTTAAAATCTTAGTGCCCTGTATCTCGAAAACAAAGCGTCTGCGGACATACGTTTAAATAACCTTTTTTACTTAAAAATTACAATAATCGCATAAAATTATAGTAATCACTTAGGTTACACCCTATATAATATTTCATTATTAACTCTAACGCTTACAAATGTAAAATGTAAAAATCAACATCAACTCTTTAAAGTTATAAAATACTTACAGTTCCATTTTAAAAAATTACACCCATTTACAGAGATTAATGTATTATTTTTCAACTTGTTATAAAAAAAATAGGACTTTTTCCAATCGAAACTAAAAGAAGTTACAAGTTAAGCTATCTTAAATTTAAATTTAAATATGCTTAGTTTGTAAACAATAATTTTATGTCTTCTACAATAAGCAAATGACCTATGAACTAATAAGAGATTTTATGTTTATAGAATATTTTAAATTATCTTCTTCCGATAATGATAGGTAAAAATCACCCAGTAGCGAGTTATAATAATAAAATCGTACATTTTTGTTTAATATTACATTATTGCTAATTTAATTTATTGTTATATTATTGTGTCTTATTGTTGGCGGCATATGGGAAACTTTTTATTATTAATTTTACGAAAAAATTATTCTTTATAAAAGTTATTCTTTATAAAAGTTCTGCATTATCCAAAACCTAAAATGAAATCATCAGATATTAAATAATTGTGTCCGTCATGTACGAGGTTTGGCCAAAAATGTAATTTTTGCTCAAGAGTAAAGTACCTGTATTTTTGCTAACATCGCAAATTGTTATAAAGAAAAGAAGTTTAGAATTATTCTTAATTCTAAATATGTAATTTTGTTCATTTCCAAAAAAAATCTGCATTAATGGTGAAAATTTAGGTTTGTACATTAGTGCACTATATTTCATGATTATAAATATCATAGGACAGTTTTAAATAAACTTTAAAAGTAAATTGTTACTAAAACAAAAAGAATGTACAATGAACTAATTAAATTTTCTCGATTTTGGCAGAAAAAATCAAAACTTTTTTTTTGGAAATGAACAAAATTGCATATTTGGAAGTAATTTTTAATTCTAAACATCTTTTCTTTATAACAATTTGCGATATTAGCAAAAGTACAGGTACTTTACTCTCTAGGTTTTGGACCATGCAGAACTTTTTATAAAGAATAACTTTTTTTTCGTAAAATTAATAATAAAAAGTTTCATCATATATATCCATATATGCCGCCAACTTACGTAGACACACTGTTTACGGGGTGTTACAAAGTCGAGGGGCACCATTAGGATCTTGGGAACGGTAAAAGATACATAGTTTTGCCATTTTTTCTGTTCTATAAAATGATCACTTAATTTAAGATCCGATGTATCGTCTTTGAGCCACCATCATCAACTTTGTTTTTTTTTTAATGAGCGGAATATATTTGGGTTTAAACCTAATAAAGTCGTATTTTAACGCTAAAGTCAACTTTATATCCCACTTTACAATAATGCGACGTTTTGAACCAAAAAAACCATAATTTACTATTTTTCCATTAAAAATTACATTTTTATTCCAAACGTTCTTAAAAGTTTCCATTTAAAGGTAAGTACGTATCCACTTGTTTTTATCATTACGTAAATATTATTCTTTTTTATAGTTTTACTAACAAGCTTCAAGAATTAATATAATTTACATACATTTTTACTTATACGTAAGAAAATAAAGCATTTACAGTGAAACCTCTCCTTGCGGACAACTCTATTCAGCGGACGCCTCCTTTATGCGGACAACTTTTCTGGAACCAATGTTTTACCTATTGTTTCTCATGTAAAACTGACTCCCATAACCGGACGCGGACAATTCGTTTTGTAAAAGAGAAAATTAAGATATCCTTTAACAACGCGAACCTCTAACAACGGGACTCGGACAATTTGACTCGTTTAAAAAAAATGGGATGTTCTTTAATCGGACGTAAACCTCTAACAAGGGGACTTAGTAGTAAAATACATAATTTTTGTATATTATGTATTGGCATATTGGCGACACTGCTATATGAGCCGGCCAGGGAAGTACCTTTTTCTGGGGAATTACCTTTTCGATGCGTTTCTATCAAACGTATTTTTAGTTCTTATTGTTTTCTTCGATTTGTGCATGCAAACAGTAAGTTCTTGGATTTTTAATTTAAAACGACGCCTATTAAAGGTGTGTGTGAAAAAATTGAAGTTATTAACACTGCAGAAAAGGAACAGTTATCGGCACGAAAGCTCGCCGAGGAATATCGGAAAAAGTTAAGCTGCCGAATTCGTTAAAAATAAAAACATCATCTGCCAGCAGCAAAAATTAGGAAGAAATACAGCTATAAAAAGGGTTTTAAAGACCTGATGGACTTCAAATAGATAAAATATCTCTCAACTGGTTTTCCCGTTCTTGTAGCCAAAATATTCCGATTTCAGACATTTTAGTGAAGGCTAAAGCTCAAGAAATGAATAATTAAATGTTACCAACTATCGCGTATCCAATGCAATGGTTGGATGGAAAAATGGCGTAAGAGACATGCAGTAACTTTTAAGTGTATCTCCTAATAAATATATGAATATGATTATGTTTAAATTTTGTCGTTTTTTTAATACTCTTTTAAGCGGACACCCCCACTAAACGGACAAAAACAGCGGAACCGTGAGTGTCCGCTTATGTGAGGTTTGACTGTAATTAAATCAAACGCTTCTATCAAGTTTATCGTAGCCTGTCTTAATAACCTCGAAATTTTCAGAGAAAATCGTTATTTGTAATGGCGAAAGAGTGAATAATGATGGTTCGAAACGTCGCATAAATGTAAAGTGTGATATATCGATGGATTTAGAATTAAAATACGAATTTATTAGGTTTGAAAAAAAAATATTCCGCCTATATTAAAAAAAAAACAAAGTTGATGATGGTGGCTCAAAGACTGAACGTCGGATCTTGAATTTAGTGACATTATTTTATAGAACAGAAAAAGTGGCAAGCATAATGTCGACACATAAATTGGTTTTAAAATATCTCTTCGAATAAACTAAGAAAAAAATAAAAACTGTTTCGCAAAATTTCGGTTTTTTTTCCAAATATTTCCGGAACGGCTGCAAATTATTGAATTTTTAAGGCTGTTAAGTAATAAAATGCGCAACTTTACCCCAAATAAACCAACTCTGTATCTCCTATCGTTTCCGAGGTCCCTAATGGTGCCCCTGGAATTTGTAGCACCTTGTATTAAAGATGTGTTAAAAAATGATGGGTAAGGTATTAAGGGAAGGTCCGGGAAGTCCCGCTCCCAAGCTAATTTAAATATTGAAAAATGTCAGTAACACATAAGTCCTTTTAACTTTTTGGCATAAAGCAATTTCGGTCGCTTGGTCTAACAAGCGAGCACTATAAACTTTATTTCTCTTAAATGGATAGGAGGGAGGGTCATGTAGCACCTTGTTTTAAAAGCCCTTTAAATCCTTACTCAACGCCACTTTAATTTTGAAAAATCGTCTTAGCCATTCCAGACTTACAAGCCAATGCCATTAAAACCGCACTGTTTGTAAGGTATTTACGCCACATTTCCAAAGGGTTCGATATCTGGAACGGTTTAGCCGATTGTCAAAAATAAAGTGGTGTTTTGGAGAATCCCTTAAAAAGAAGTTGCCCCCTTGGTACTAGGCCACGTGAAATTATTTTCATGCCAAAAACTGGTTAAATGACACCCTTTTACCCAATCAAAACTTTGAATATCCTCACTGTATATTGGTTTAAACAAAATAAGTTTTACACTAAATTTAATAATCGTTATTATGCACGTCCAAATAGGAAAAACAAAAAATATATATATTATAAAACAATCTCACAGATCCGTAAGCAGAAGGGGGCATCAATGGGGGCAATTGGCGCCCCAGGGGTCTTTGAATTGGGTTGTTCTGCGGGTGTGGCGATTGTGTGAGGCTTTATTTTTTGTAAATAGAGCATTATTTCTCTGTTTGTATGTGTTGCCCTACCCCAAAATAAAAATCAAAATCTGACCCTTTCCTTAGGTAGGATTTCTAAGTAATAAACCCCTTTCTTGCTCTTCAATTTCTTTATTCTAGTAGGTTTTATACGTGCAGACCTTTTTGCTCTTTAATTTATTTGTCAAATCATTTTGTTGTGCTACATGAAGACCTTTTTTGCTCTTTGCTGTCTTGCCCACGCTCCAAATCATTTTCTGCGTACGGCCCTGCAATCAATTTTTTTTTTTGCGCAAGTAAATACTTCATTTAAACATAAATACATCTTAATAAAAATTGGAACATTATGATAACCTTTTCCTTTTCTGATAAATTTAGTGGTCGTTTGATTGCCAAAAAGTTATTAAGTATAAACAAAATAAAAACAAGCGCCTCTAGCCCTCAATCACAGGCGGCATTTAATAAGGAAATGCAGAACACTTATGTAACGTTAACACTGATCTGTTGCGCGCGACACCAAGTTATGTCGCCTATTATGCATAATGTATAGTATAAGCGCGATAATACATGTGACATGGTGTATTTAAATTGAAAAAATCTTCTCGTCTTATAGCCGATTCCCACCTATGGGTTTTTAACCTGGGGTTTTCACCCCGAGTAAAAGTCTTTGGCTCCTGATGATTCACACCTGCGCGTTATGCGGTAAGGGGTTAAAAACTCGTGCGTTTTCACCAGCCAAATTAGGACTGGCTCCTAATTTTTCTCTATGGGTGACGAATTTTTGACAAAATTCTCTACATAAATTAACGGTTGGTACTACCAAAGTTGTGATTCGATTTAAATATGCATATCGAGGGTCAAAACGCAGGACCTCGTAACTAACATTTTTGCGAAATTCGTGTTATTATAAATTATTCCATAGAATAGGTGATGGCATCTGTTGACCAAGGTAAGAAGTTCTTCAGTTTTAAGTTTTAGCGCTAAATCGCGAAAAACATAACCTCGTATTTGCATTAGCGCCAATTTAAAAGCATTACCTCGTATTTGTCAGTTGGTTCCATATTATTGACCATAATTGTTGTAGTTCGTGGAAGTGCGTCGTGGTTTTGGCTGGTAAGATGTTTAAAAATAGTTAAAATTTTACATTAGTTTTAAAATTGTTGTTTTGAATGTGTTGTTAATGTTTTTGTTTAATTTATTCTACGATAAATATGCAGTTCTTTACCCTAAAAAGCATTTTCTTTCCAGGTGACACTTACGAGGTCCTGCATTTTTCAAAATTAAAATTGCATTAAAGCTTACGAGGTACTGTATAAAACTACTAACAAAATAACAATGTCCAACCGAGCAAGAAAGATAGTCGCAATGGCTAAAAACCTCAATTCAAATGAATTAGAAACAGTAAATGAGCATAATGAACAAGAAAATGACCTGAATTTGACAAATATAAGTGATCTTAAGAATACGTCTTTTTTCGAGCTTAACTTAGAACAGCTTCTAAGCCCCGAGGATATTTCTGAAATAATCAGTAATGCGGAGGTCGTAATCGAAAGTAGTTCGGAGCCAGGAGTTATCAAGAGTTCTCCCGAACGAACTGCGATTTTGGAAATTAAGGAACATACAATATCAGATCCCAGTTTTAAATTAAACATTGTAGAAGCCAGTTTGGATCAAAACGTTACAAATTCTTTCACCAATCACATAATACCTGAAGAAAACACATTATCTGACCCCGATTACGATGCCACTATGGAGAGTGATGACGCTGACTCATCTGAAGAAAGCTTAGTCGAAGATAATTTAGATCAAGGACTGCAAGAGCAAGTATCAGAAGAGGATCGCAATTTAGAAGGTCAACCAAATAGAAAGCGAAAAGGGTACAATAAAAGGGCTATTAATAAAAACTAAGACTGACAGGCAAAAGCTACTTGGGATTCACAAAGCCCAAAAATCAAAAAAATACGTTTCAAAACCAGAAACGTAATGAAAGAAAAATAAAAGAAAGGTGTAAGTGTTCAAGGAAAGAGAAGGTGAAGGGTGCTACAAGAAAATGTTTCCTAATTTCAAACGAGGATCGAGAGAAGTTATTTAAAAAGTTCTGGGATGATATGACTTGGGAGCAGCGAAAAGTTTTTGTTGGAAATACCGTCAAAATATGTGATAAAAAGAGACCGTCAAAAAAATTGAAACCTCTCGTAGATCCCAAACACTAAATTATTCATTTATTATCAGTAATCAATCCCTTACAGTTTGTAAGAAAATGTACCTAAATACCCTTAGTCTTGGAGAATGGTCCGTACGATCCTGGGCCATTCAGTCTGAAAATGGCATGGCTAGTAGCAACCAAACTGAAATAAGCAGGAGAGAAAGACGACAAGATATTTTTGAAAATGACAGAAAGTTTCTCACTGAGTTTCTTCAAAATTTAAACAAGCTTCCTTCACATTATTGTCGAAAAGACACCAATAGAATGTATTTGGAGCAATCGTTTCAGTCATGGTCGGATTTATATAGAGTTTACAAGGGCCAATGCCAAGAAAAGGGGCAAAATCCAATGTCAATTATCACTATGATTAAACTTGCCGACAAAATGAAAATCTCTATATTCCGACCGAGAAAGGACCAATGTGATGTCTGTTTTAAGTATAAGAATGACAATATAGAAGCAGAAGAATATAAAGAACACATTATGAAAAAAAATGCAGCAAGGCGGGAGAAGGAAACAGATAAGGAGAAGGCGATAAATGGGGAGTTCCACATGATAACAATGGATGTGCAAGCTGTAAAGTTGTCTCCACAAATACCAGCTAGTACATTGTACTATAAACAAAAATTATGTTGTCATAACTTCACGATTTACAATTTAGTCAACAACCAAGCCGTTTGTTATTGGTTTAACGAAACTGATGCTGATGGACAGGCATCTGTTTACGCTTCCTTTTTAGTTGACTACTTGGAGGGGCAACTTTTATCTCAAGAGGCCAAGAGACCAATCATTATTTATTCTGATGGCTGTACGGCTCAAAATCGGAATAGTGTGCTCGCTAATGCCCTCCTTTATTTGTCAGATAAGTATGATGTTTCAATTACACAAAAGTTTTTGGAAAAGGGTCACACTCAAATGGAGTGTGACTCCGTCCATAGTGCTATTGAAACCTGCTTAAAACACAAGGAAATATATCTGCCTAGTGATTATTTGAAAATCACTAAGCTTGCACGTATAAAAAATCCCTATTTGGTAAAGAATATGGGTTACGATTTTTTCAAAAACTACGGTCATAAAGATTTTTTAAAGTATGCTTCGATTCGGCCTTCAAGAATAAATAATGATAGGGCTATTGTGACCAATATTAGAGCTTTACAATATTGTAATGGACAAATTTCATTTAAGTTGGCATTTTCTGAAAAATACTTTCAGCCACTTCCCATAAGACCGAAAAATGTTGACTTTAAGAATGTACTTTTTCCACCTCTTTATCAATCGCCACTTCCAATTACCAAAAAAAGTATGATCATTTACAGAACATTAAGGCTACAATCCCTAAAGATTGTTGGAGTTTTTATGAACAGTTGCCTTATAAGTAAATTATTTTGCTTAGAAAACAGTTTTATCGGTTACTTTTTTTTTTATTTGTACAGGGTCCGGCAAAATGAACAACCCATTTTAAATTGCTTATAAAAATTTATTAACTTTTAAAACAAAACAAAGGAACATGTATTCTTAAACAAGAAAGATGGGAGTTTATTATGCTTTGAATATGGTGTGCCGCAAATGACCGCCACCCTCTTCAATACATTCTTCTAACTGGTTCATAA
Organism: Listronotus bonariensis; assembly: GCA_014170235.1. Lineage (NCBI taxonomy): Eukaryota > Metazoa > Arthropoda > Insecta > Coleoptera > Curculionidae > Listronotus > Listronotus bonariensis. The sequence goes on along the minus strand of JACEGR010000719.1, from coordinate 199,625 downwards.
ATTTTCTCATTACATTTTGAAGAACTTGCCTAGAAATAGCGTGGATTTCATTGGCAATATTTGTTTTTAGCTCCCTTACATTTCTAGGTTTATTGGCAAACACTTTATGTTTTAAATAGCCCCAGAGAAAATAATCTGGTGCTGAAAGGTCGGGCGATCTTGCTGGCCAAGGAATGGTACCATTCTTAGAAATCAGTCTGTTTGGAAAGGATTGTCGCAAAATATCCATGCTTATTCTTGCCGTATGGCTTGTTGCGCCATCCTGTTGAAACCAGTAATGTCCAATTTCATTTTAAATTTGCGGTAAGAAGAATATCTGCAACATTTGAACATAGCGTGCGGCAGTAACTGTTACTGTCTGACCATTTTCCTAAAAAAATAAGGTCCGATTATCCTAGACGAGGAGATGGCGCACCATACAGTTACTTTGGGACAATGTAATGGACGCTGATGAATTTCGCGTGGATTCTCTTGAGCCCAGTAACGACAATTCTGTTTATTTACATCTCCGTTTAAATAAAAGTGGGCCTCATCGCTTATAAACATATTGTTTTCAATACCTTGATAATTGGTACGAAGAAGGCGACAGAATTCAAGTCTATTAATCTTATCCTGCTGATTTATTTCTTGAACAATTGCGATCTTGTATGGGTGAAAATTCATTTTTTTAACATTCTTCGTGTACTTCGCTCAGATAAATTTAAAACAGTAGCATGTTTAACAACAGATTTTTTGGGACTAGCGATAATTGCATTTCTAACTCTGTCTTCGTTCAGTGCATTGCAGGCAGATCTTGGCCGCCCACTTGACTTCTTGTCTAAAACGGATCCTCCTGTCCTCCATTTACGAATCCAAACTGTAATGGTCTTCCGCTGCGGACACTGTCGGTCATTAAATTGACGTCAAAAACACCTTTGAACGGCTATAATGGAATTATATTCAATAAATTTTTCGACACAAAAAATGCGATGTTCTGTTAACCAACGCGGCATTTTGACAACTGTCAACAATTTTAATAAACTCTCCAAAGCCTACTTTTCCAAATAAAAATATCGCCATAGTGAATACTCGATACATTTTTTTATATTAAAGAAACAAAATAGGTAATACATTTTGCCGGACCCTGTATTAAGTACATAAAAATATTTTTGTGAATAGATGTTAGTTTTTTTTTCAATTATTATCATTAGAATACTAAGTATTTAATAATGTTAGGGAATGAGTTTTAAGTATTTGTTCCGAAGTATTAGTACATAGACTTAAATACATTTATTATGCCTTGCGTAAAATATAATTACTGTTTTTATTTCTTGTAATAAATATAAAATATTAATCTTTGTTTGTATTTTTTCGCAGTTTTTTAATAATGCAATTCCTCGTATCTGCATTTTATTAAAACACAGTACCTCGTAAATGTAGTTTATTTCAGAAAAAAAAGAAAATTTTTATATCTTTCTATAATAATCTCAATATATTTGTTTTTAGAAAAAATATTTATAACAAAAACCATTAGTTGTCTGTAAAAACAAAAAATAAAACAGTTTTATTGCTCTCCTGAAAAATTTCCAAATTGTTACTTACAAGGTCCTGCGTTTTGACCCTCGATATATAGATATCATTTTACCCGTGTCCTTGAAGAAAACCCCGACAATCAGCTGATAGGTGTCGACTCATGCGTCACGGGTGAACACCCCTAAGGGGGAATCGGCTTTTAGTGTACGGCCAGACTGAAGAGCGGGCGTGCGACAAGCGTCAAGGAAGCGATTTTTTGCAGTGTGAAGGTTGCATGTCAATTTTCACCCGCCCGCTGTGTGTCGGTGTCGCCACTTATCCATTTAAGTATTAAGTTTGTTGTTGACGTTTGTCGCTCTTTAGTCTGGCAGTTCCTTTAGTGTACGGCCAAACTAAAGTGCGACAAGCGAACTATTGGCGGTTTTTTCCAATCCTAAGGGTACGGCCACGCTTGCAAGCAATTTATCGCCCGAGATAAATCGTTCACGACAATGTAGCGGGCGACAAGCGAGAAGCGGTCCATAGAAAAGCGATTCAAATATCAGTTTTCGTCATACCTCTTGCACGAACGCGTCGTATTGCCCTTCTTTTAGAAGATGATTCATTCATAGAGTGTTTGTTTAAAAGAAGAAGGAAGTATGGGGAATTTCATCACTTATACAAATTTCTTACGACTTCTGTCCATAATTTGTCTGTCACCCTTTTTTTTTTAAATGTTTCTGTGTGTCCTGCCATAAAATGGGTCTACCTTACAATTTGGAAATTAAAATCTCTTTAAAAAAAGACATCGTGCTGTTTTATTTGAAGACAAAATAGAACTAAAGTCGCATAGAAATCAAACCAAATTGAAACAGAAGCGACACGCTTAGCCGCTGAGCGATTTTTTAGGTAAGGCCACTCGAATAATATCCAATGGGTTTAAAATAATTTTTGTAGTTCAGTCGACGGTTTATCTCGCGCAATAAATCGCTCGCAAGCGTGGTCGTACCCAATACGAAAATGCAAGTGGTCATTGCGACACTCAGCAGGCGAGAGAAAATTAACATGCAGCCTTTGCGCTGCAAAAAATGGCTCGCTCACTTGTCGCTCGCGATGATTTAAAGATGATCTGTTGTATTTGTTAAGCAAATAAATAGCATCCAGCTTATAAACTCAATTAAAACATCAAGTTCGTCAAGCTAAATTTAAACGTTTATAAATTATTAAAAATTTTTTGTATTTTAATATTTATCGCATAATTTTATGGTGAGCTTTCTTAATTTATACATTGTATACATTTTATAATTATAAAATATTTCCCAATCTCTTTTTTTTAATATACCTACAAAAACTAGCCAGTGGCTTGTATGGAGAAGAAACATATTTTTTATTAATATTTATTTATTATCTAATTTTAAATGTCGGTATCAGTAATTGAAAGTGTGAGTGGAAAAGATTTAATAGCCTACAAAAATTTTACATTTTCCAAAGAAAGCAATAAATGTTTCGTATTAATAAAGTTTTTAAAAATAGACCAACATTTTATTTCGATACCTTTACTTTAAAGAAAACATTTGCGCCCCGTTTACCTTTACGATTTTATTGACCCCAAGATCCCTGCGCCCCATTTACCTGTTCAATAAAACTTTAGTGAAGGCCTTGCGCCCCGTTTACCACCGCCGTGGATAAAATAATAATTTATGTTATAGTGCCCTACTCTACCCTTTTTAATAGTATACGATGGTTTTTATAAGGGTACCTTACTGGTATAAAGGATGTTATTCAGTGGCGTAGTTAGGTGTAAGCGAAGTGGGACCTTACAGCCGGCCGGCAAGCCGAAAATTGACTCGCGTCTAACGCGTGCGACGTGAGAAAAATATATGGCACTGTCACAAAAATCAACGTCTTCTCGAGTAGACGCATCGTTACTCAGTTTGGGCTGCATAATTTAATTTCACAAGTTACAAAAGTACGTACTGTGTGTGCTGCATTGCGTCGTAGGCGTTATACGGGTCTCAATTTGCGCCTTGTCTAAAGGGGCCTTGCGAGACCTCGTAAACTGCGCTTGAGACGTGATACGGGATTTAAGTAAGCGTGACAGGGTCATATAAACGACATATTTTTTTTCGTCCTTATTAAGCTGAAAACATATTTTGATTATATCATTAATACTAGATCTTGTGGCTATGATCATCATTTAGCCAGGGCCGTATTAACTGTTTGCGGCGCCCTAGGCTCAAAAAAGATTATTGATTTTTGAACAGCAAAAAAAAAAGGCATTCGATGACGGGATCGTAAAGTAGGTTAGATTTGACTTGGCCAGTTTTGATTACAAATTACAACAGTCATTTTATAAAGTTATTCAACTTATTTAAAAATATATATTTTTTATTTTTATAAAAATCGGCCAAATCAAATCTAACCCACTTATGATCTCATACATCTTGAATTTTGTACAAAACTTCACTAGGCACTCATTTAGATCTCCATTCTGTTTGCGGCGAAGCCCACAACCTAGAATAATTTTAGTATTAAACTTGGCCCATGTTTTTCACATTTATGTTTTTCATGGGATATCATTACTTTTTGTAAAGAAAACCGGGCGGGTATTTAGTTTTATTATTGTTTCTTGCGTTTCCTTTGCATACCTAGTTTTCTTTTTTATGCTATTGTCTAAATTTTCTTAAACGTTAGAAGTAGCAGTGAGCATTGCCCAACGGTTTAAACACTACAATTAAATAACTTTTTTTTAATTGACCGGAAAATTGAATTTTCCACTCAATTTTTAAGCGGAAAATGCTATTTTACAGGAATAATTTACTTTCCGGTCCCTAGTTTATTTTCCGGTCTCTCATTTACTTTCCGGTCCCTGATATCAAAAATCCTGTTAGCCATGACAAAAATTGTCAGAGTTCAATTGTTACTATTTGACAGTTCAAGATATTGTAAAGTAAAGAAAGCATCATTTTGCCAAAATGGCGTCAGACATGGAAAATCCAGATGAAATAATTGAAACAGCGTCCTTATTGTCGTTTAAATATAACACTAAAAATTTACACAGTTTTTTTCCGGTCAATTAAAAAAAAATTATGTACGATACTCGACCGGAAATAATTTTTACGGGTCTCCTCAAAACTACAGGACTCGCCTACGGCTCGCCCTGTAAATGTTTTTCGTCGACCCGTAAAATACCATTTTCCGGTCTAGTAACGTAAATAGCTATTTTTGTATGGGGACTCTTCCTTTTTTTACGCTTACACGCCATTACCGAGCTAGATTCTAAATTTTATCTTTTAGATCATCTCTGAAAGTGGTTTAGGTTTTTGATTTATATGTCAGTCAGTGAGTGAGTAAGTCAGTCAGTTAATGGAAAATTTACGACTTTTGGACCTTTATATTTTTATAACCGTTTGAGGTAACTTTATGAAATTTGGACTTTTAGTTGTCCTTATGAATATAAATTAGCACACGTAGCTTCATGAGTTTACGTTAAATAGGTTTTTGGTTATGGTGGGGTCAAAAGTGGGCCAAGTGGTTCGTGAAATAGTACACGGTGCGCTGTAGCCAGTTCCTTTGCTTGAACTTGGCTTTACACGCTGCGACGTGTCTAGATTTATTGGATAGATCTGGGATACGAAAGAAAAATATATGGCCTCCTTGATACGACTTTACCCTATATTTGTCTCTATATCATTAGAGTCCAAGTCCACTGATGTTAATAAAGTATATGAGACCAAGATTGGTGTGACTATACAGGGTGTTTCCTAAACCTAAACACTGTACAAACACTACTGTGCTTCCCTAACAGCACAAAGACATACTAAAGACGTCTTAAAGACACTATGTTGAGACATAAAGACATCTTTAAGACATCGAATGTTCAAGCATATGGACATGAACAGGACGTCTTTAAGATGCCTGCTTTTGAGACGTCTTTTGAAAGATGTATTAAAGATGTCGTTTCTAAGTCTTCAGACTTTCAGGCATAATATAAGCTGTATACGAAGAGACCAAAAAGGGCTAAAAAGTTTTTTTGTTGCTTAATTTAAAAAATATATATAAATAACAAAGAATAAAGTCTTGTTTTCTTAATAATATTGGTTGTGATATTCACTGAAACGCCACTATAGACTCAATACAAATCTAGTTAGACTAAAGACAAGCCTTATTACTTCAAGCAACTGTACCAAGTTTTAATCAAATAGGTTTTTCAACTTTAAGTATTTTGGCTTTCTAAATTTTTCTAAAATTTTAGCTCAATTAGATAATTATAAATTAATTGACCCGCCAAAGCCATAAAGTGTAATGAAAATAGATTTTTTTTCATAATTGTTAGTTAACTTTAAATGTTGTGTGTTTAAATTAATATTTAAAAAACATTTGAAATAAGCATTGCATAAATAACTACCGCACAGCTATTAATTCTGTGGAACAAATGATAAATTGTAGTTGATGCAGAGGAGCTTAACCGATTTTTAAGTTTTTTAACTTTCTTCTCCCAGAGAAAAGGTACGTAAAGAATCGCTATTTAAATTTTCCAAAAATTCGATGGTATATGGTAAAATTAATTTTATTTTTGGATTGCAGTGACATCTTTTGTCGATTTACTGAAAATACAAAACTGTTTGTAGAATGTAGGTAGAATTTTTATAAAATGTCTTAAAAGAAATCTATTTTTATTTTTTAAACACAGAAATGTTACAAAATTGTTTTACAGTTTCACTAAAAGATGCCGCTAATTATTTCTTTTTATTTGTTGGTGTTTGGCAAGTAGCATCAATTTTTTCCGTGTCATTATTAAAATATTAAAAAAGGTTACACAGGCCACTAAGTTAAACGAAGAAAGGGCAATATTATTCCAACCTAACCCAAGTTTTACATTTTTTTAACAGGTATCAAATTTATTTTAAAATTTAGGATATTAGTTTTAGGAAAATTGTGTTAGGATTATGTCTTCTCCGGCTCCTAAGTCACCCCCTGAACAAACTGATAAAACTAAGAAATACGATCGTCAACTAAGGTAAAAAAATATCATAGATTTTGTTTCGCCCACAAAACTATCAACAGATTTGTATTTTTTAATATAAAATTAAATAATTGTTTAATATCCAGACTATGGGGAGACCACGGACAAAAACTGCTTGAAAATTCCAAGGTTTGTCTCATTAATGCTACTGCCTTGGGTACTGAGATATTAAAGAGTCTTGTGCTGCCTGGTATTGGTTCTTTCACAATTGTAGATGGGGAGAAAGTTAGTGAGGAAGATATTGGATCAAAGTAAGTTTTAAATTAAGTAAATATTTTAAACGTAATTATCTAGAAAGTAGCGGCAACTCTGATTTTGATGGAATTTCGTATACAGGGGTTTTTTGGGGTGCTAATTACTATTCTGAGAAGAATTTTGGGTCTGGTAAAGATTAGGTATCCACGGATTTCGCTATTTTAAAAGTTTCAAGTAAGAGTGTTTGGTTCATAAAACAGTTTTAAATAAAAATATCATTGGATAAACTGCTTTTTCATTAAAAAAAAAAAAAAATTAATAAAAATAGGCACGGATTTTGTATACATTTTGATGCTAAAATTCCTTATTATTACCCCTTTGATTAAAAATGTATGTATAATGCTGCCAATAATACATATTTTTTATAAAATCCGAAAAGAGTCCTTTTTGCCCTATTTTAAAAAGTGTGTATTAATTACAGGCATTATTTAAAAATAATAAAAAAAATACCCTATTTACCACAACTAACCTGACCACCACTTATAATTCATCTCTGGTAAAGAATATTCGAGTAATATCAAGTACCAAAAGAATTTAATTAGGTCAAAAATATGTACTTGCCAACACTGTACAAGACCAGTTATGTCTAGATTTTGTTGTCATGTGTCATAGAGTTGTCATTTTTATTTGAAATCTTTAATTTAAATGTTTTCTATAGAGAATTATAATATTGTAGCATTATTTTAAGGAAAGCAAATTAAAGAATTTAATTGGTGACAAAAGTGTATTCTTTCCATTAGCCTGTTATTATGTAAATGAAGGCTAAAGTGAAATAAGTTGATCACCCAAAAATTGCTAAAGGTAAGTTTTTAATGGATAAAACTCATTCATCCTCACTTTATTATATTCAAAGTTAGTTTATATTTATAAGGTTGTGACACATCCTCAACTCTTAGGCAGTTCAAGGTCGGGGACGCATGGAAGGGCACTCCACGGAGAAAAGTTGGCAAGACTGGGTAAAATCAAAGCTGATGATCAATCCAGTGGCGTCTAGAATTTGCGCATTTCCTTTTGCATTGTTTTGGAAGTGATATTTGTTGAAAAATGTAATTCCAAATGTTTTTTATTTAAAATAAAAGAATTTACAACTTAATAATAATTAAAAACTGTTGTGTAAACGGTTGTTCTACTAATACAATAAACTGTACCGTACAACATGGCCGAAAAATGGGAGATGTGACGTCATAACACGTCAAAGCAATATGGCCGAATGTCGCGACCCTATATAGACCGACTTTGATTATATTAAGAATTTACTATTTAACAATATTTTGCAAAATTTCCCTGAAAAAATGAAAATCCAATGGATACCTAATCTTTACAAGAACCAGATTTTTTTGTTTGGAAACTTTTCCATCTCTAGATATTTGTCATCAAAGTTGAAATTCAAACTATCCTTATTTTTACTATATACCCCCTTCTTGTTGTACTTAATTCTTTATATAACACTGAATTGGCACACGTTTCCAAAATAAAATCCTTTCAGATTTGTGATCAGCGGCCCAAAAACCCCAGTATACCAAATTTCGTCAAAATCGGAGTTGCCGCAACTTTTTAGACAATTACCAAAATTAAATTTTACACATTTTTTAAATGATATTTTACCAAATTTTAGTTTCTTTTGGAGAATGACTCAGTTGGTCTTTCTAGAGCTCAAGTAGCCACTCAGTGCTTATTAGAACTAAATCCTGATGTTAGAGGGGATTACATTGATGAATCTGCTGAACATATTATTTCAAATACTCAAAACTTTTTTAAAAATTTTGATGTTGTGATTGCCACTGCATTGCCTGAAAAGTAAGTTCTACATTTAAACTAGTGTTGATAAATAATTTGTAAAACATGATGTGGTTAAAGGCTGACAACTAGATAGCCTGTTAAGAATCATAATGGTGAATCTCCAAGAAATCCAAAATTATGTTCGTATATGATACAGTTAAGAGTGTGCCTAATAAATAATAATGTCATTAAAAAAAAAAAACATTTTTTTAAACCAGTAGTTGTTCTGTTTTTTAACGGTCGTATTCACCAAGCTCTCACTAACTTTATCAGACTGATAGCAGCTAATACCAATGCCAAAAGCATGTTTTTGTGTGTAAATTTGAAGCACTCTTATTTTTCATCACTGATTCTTATCAGGTACTACATTTTCACTTTTATCATTGTTTATACTGCATTTTTTAACTTTAGAGAACAGTACTTTAAAAAGCTATAATAGAAAAAAGCAAAATATGAAGGTATGAGTTATAATCAAAGCCTTAGGACACACACAGAAGTTCCTTTTTATAAATGTGATGTCTATATAATTAAGAGGTTTCTGAGAAACTCAGAGAAGTTTTTATTTATGCTAACCAAACCCAGTATTTTTGGGCTCACGCAAATATTGAGGTTTGAGAAGTTTTGTTAGTCATCTGTTAAATTTTGTTTATATTTTTGAATCGAAATGTTAAACTAATAAATGATGCTCTCAGAGAGTTGTTTTTCCACTAAATCGCCTTGTGTTTGCAAAAAGCTGCTGATGTCAGATAATCGTACCCATTATTATTAGGGTTTCCCCTCTCTCGGTTGGGCCGGGAGTCTCCCGGTTTCGGCACTTGGTCTCCCGGCTCCCGGTCAAACATTAATTTCTCCCGGTCACTGGAGGATACACAAAAACAATGTAATAAAGTACAATATATAAGAGAAACAATCTAACAATGTATGTATGTATTTCGAAAGTGAGTTTTAGTTAGCTCTTCAATATTTTAATTGCAGGAAAAAAATAGTATATTGTTGGTTTTTAAAATTTCAAAATTTGGTTATTAACAACAAAAAGGTGGCAACCCTAATTAATATATGCGTTTAAAATATAGGCATTTCCAATAATTTACTAAAATTTATATTTTTTGACAGATGTTACTTTTCTAGAAACTTTTTAATTAATTATTATTATACCATTTACAATTATTCCTTAGTCCTTTCCTGTTATCTTATAGCTAACTTCACAATAAACTTTTGAGGTTATAAATTTCAAGGACCGCTTGTATTTATTTTTATTTAAGTTCCATGTTCAAGTTTCCTTAAAAGTGACCTTTGTACAGTACAATTTATATTTTCTAATATTAAAGTCCATTTATTTTTGCGCGAAAAGTTGTTAATTTCTAGAGTTACAAAATAAAATAAAATGGCACTCCCTGTTTTAACAAAACCCGCAGTATTTCATCGACTTGCAAGAACTTTTAGCTCTACAACTAGTTTAGTTGGTGTTGAAGTAAACGATAAAACTGGTGTTGCAACTGTAACTTTACAAAGGCCTCCAGTCAACAGTTTGAATTTAGAACTTTTGTCCGATTTAAAACAAACATTAACTGATCTAGAAAAAAACAAAAGCAGAGGAGCTATAATAACATCCGCTTTTAAAGTATTTTCTGCTGGTCTAGATATTATGGAAATGTATAAACCAGACCCTGAAAGAGCCAAGAATTTTTGGGTAACTCTTCAAGATGTTTATGCAGCTTTATATGGTTCTTCATATCCAACTGTTGCAGTCATAAATGGTCCCGCTCCTGCAGGTGGTTGTTTACTATCTCTATGCTGTGAGTATAGGATAATGGTACCAAAAGCCATTATAGGCCTAAATGAAACTCAGCTTGGAATTGTTGCTCCTTTATGGTTTTTCCGAAGCATGGAGAATGTCATTGGAACAAGACAGACTGAACTTGCATTAACAACTGGCCGTCTATTCTCTACTGAAGAAGCATTTAATGTAGGTCTTATTGATGAAATTGTACAAACTAAAGAAGAAGGTTTAGCAAGGGCCCAAGCTTTCTTAAATAAATTTGCCAAAATTTCACCATTTGCTAGAAGTCACACAAAGCAAATAGTAAGAGGAGAGACATTAAGAAAAGCGTCTAAAGAACGTGAGCAAGATTTGCAATCGTTTTTACAAACTATTCAGTTAGCCTCAGTTCAAAGGGTTTAGGATTATATGTTGAAGCTCTAAAGAAAAAAACAGGCTGCTTCATAAAAATCTTATAATCATAACATTTGTTATTTCTTTTATTTTATTTTCTACATTGTATTGTATATTGTATTGTTTGATTAATAGAAAATAAAAAAAAGTGTTTTTTATATGTTGATTGTTTTTATTTTAGTCTAAAGCCGCGTCCAGACTTGCAACAATTTGCCAAACATCTGTCCAAACTAAACAACCTGTTTGCGCGCTCCTTTACGCCAAAGAACCGACAAGCTCTAAATCACCGGCGAATCATTTGCCAAGCCCTTGAAACGACATGAATTCGGGCCACGTCCGCGCCATGTGGCGCGATATGCCGTGTGGAGCGGCACGGCGAATTGTTGCAAGTCTGGACGCGGTTTAAAGCTTAACATGTTTTGTATATACTCAATGTTATAACTAATGGCTATTAAATGGAGTGGAAAAAACATTGACTTGGTTTTAGCATTTCTCCTAAAAATAAAGCAGTAAAACTTTAATTATATACAGGGTGGCTGGAAAATCAAGAATAATATTAAAAGGGCCGTTAAAACAACTCATAAACACTAAAAATACAGTGTGTCCCAGGATAGTTGTTACAAGAAGTCAAATGGACCAAAAATTTTGTTAATCGTCCTTTTGGGAAAACTGTTTGCATGGTGAGAAACTAATAAATACAAAATTTTACTCTGATTAAAATAAATTAAAATTATTATTAAAAAATATGAAAAATGACCAAGAGTAAAGTCCCTTTATTTTTAAAAATAAGACAAAATTTTATAAGGAAATGTTGTGAGGAATTAAATTTTATGTCAAAATTTTAAGTTAAAAGAATTAAAGTAAAAATATTTTTGTTAATTTTTAACATTACCAGTTTTTGAAATACTGCCTACGACATCAAATTTTAAAAAATATTTAAAATTAATAAATTTCCTTTAAATTTTGCTTCCTCTTGCCAATTATTTAAGTTGTAAAGCATAATGTAAAAATTGACAATTACATTTTTTAACCTTATGCTCTAACTTCAAGTTTTGACATAAAATTTAATTCTCTACAACATATACTTACAATTTTGTGCTATTTTTAAGAATAGAAGTAGTCAGTTTCTGTTCATCTTTCATATTTTTAGTTATAACTCGCTCTGTTTAATACCAATTGGAGTAAAATTTTGGATTTATTAGTTTTGGATCATGCGACCAGTTTTCCCAAAATTTCGTTTTAACATTCAAAAATTTTTGGTCCATTTGTCCTCTTGTAACACCTATACTGGGACACACTGTATAAAATGACCTCGGTAGGAAAGTTGATGGTTTTCAAGGTATTGACACTGACAAAATTTCCTATCACCCTGTATATTATCTGGCGATTCCTATTAACGTTTCTGGTATTTTATATGAAGCAAAAGTTTTTCTGACAAATAACTTTTTAAAATCAAAAATAAAAAAGTTACAGGTATAGATAACTCTTTCAGTGAGCACACTGTAAATAGTTCAGAGAGAGTAATTTTATGATTTTCTGAATGCCTATGAGGTGTTCTATCAGCCCTTTCAGATTAACTGACTTAAGGTGACTTTCCAGACACCCTGTATAATATATAAAGATGGTCCAATTTTATTTCATTTTATCATAATTGGCTGAAGGACTTTGGTCTACATTGAGGATTGCTTGGAAGGCAAGATGTATGCTCAGGCATCCTTCTTCGATCTGACTAAGACTTTGGACTGCGCTTCCCATGACCTTTTGACCCAGAAGCTTTATCAATATAAGTTTAGCAACAGTAGTGTGGATCTCCTAAAGTTTTACCTAACAAATCGTCACCAGTATGTATCATACAACAGCAAAACATCATCGAAATGTAAAGTTAAGTATGGAGTACCCCAAGGCTCAGTTCTGGGACCAATACTCTTTCTGATTTACATAAATGACATAAATACATGTACATCAAATGATACCACAGGGATTACATTGTTTGCAAATGATACAACAACAATTGATAGCTGTGATAACTTAGAGCGCTTAAAGTTAAAGGTCAATGATACGAGGAAAGATATTCAAAATTGGTTTGTGTCCAATAAACTTAGTATTAATGAAACAAAAACTCAAACCCTGAATTTTCTCTACGACCTATAAATGAAAATACAGAACCCGTTAAATTTCTTGGAGTACACCTCGACACCAAACTCACTTGGGAGGAACATGCCAATCAAATAGCAAGCCGGATAAGCAAAAACACATATGTTATCCGAAACCTAAAAAACTGTGTGTCAGAGAGGGTGCTTATGAATGCATACTATCGATACATTCATGCTCATGTCAACTATGCAATCTTGTGTTGGGGGCATTCTGCCCACGCATCTAGAGTGTTCTCAGCACAGAGACGATGTGTGAGGGTGATTGCGGGGCTGGAGTACAGAGAGTGTGAAAATGCAATTATGTATGAATATTCATGAATAAATATTTGAATTTGAGTACATAGCGATGTTGTTGTCTCAGATATTCTAACCAATGGCGAAATGTTATATATAGCGTATCTTCGGAAGTTCTTACCAAATAGAAAACTTTTTAATTACTAACTTTAAAAATTCCTGCTTGATGAGAAAATACATTCCCACAAAACTAACTGTATCTTAGATGTACAGGGTGGCGTAAAAATACTTGTTTCCAAATTAATATACAGGGTTTTTCCTAACTTCGGTACGAAACTTTAAAGAGTGTTTTATTATGTCAATTTATGAAGAAAAGTTCCTATAAACATATGTCCGGAGTTGCTTCGTTTCTGAGATAAAGGGAGTTAAGGTTTTAAAAAGTTGGTACTTTATAAATATCTTAAATACCTTTGAACAGATTTGGATAAAATTTGGTAGGTTTGTTTGATGTAATAAAGCCCTTGTAAAGCTCTAACTAGATTAACTTTATTGGGTCCAGTGGCGTCTCAGTGACCACAGCCAATATTATTAAGAGAAAATTGTACGCACTGGTGGTTATTATGTAGTCTTTATATTTTTTAATCATGAAGTAGCTAAAAATACAACTTTTTAGTGTCATAAAGTTTTTTCTTATCTGGCTTGGTATTTAAGATATTTATAAATTACAGATTTTTAAGAAATATATTAGCCCCTGTATCTCAAAAACGAAGCAACTCTGGACATGCGTTTATTGAAACTTTTCTTTATAAAATAACATAAGAAATCAATTGTTAAATTTTCCTACCATAATTAGGAAATAACCAGTATTTTAATTAGAAACAAATCTTTTTATGCCACCCTGTACATTCAACATACAAATATTTTTGTTAAAATATATTTTCTCATCAAGCAGGAGGTCCTTTTTTTTGTAAAGTTAATAATAAAAAGTTTTCCATTTGGTAAGAACTTCCGAAGACACGCTGTATATTTAACCATTTAATATTTCATACATTCGATAATTCGATTTTTTTCTGCTTTTTGATCATATACTATATTCAGCAAACTTCGTCCTTAATCCAAACTAAAAATTAACATAATATAATTTTATAAACAATAAAGAAAATACCAAGAACAAAAAATACTAAAAACATCAATGTGACAAACTAGGACACCAGTAGAGTATAAAATTGTTTTATTAAAATAAAGTAAAAACACAGTTGTGCTCTTCCATCCAGGAATTATTTTAGGGTATAAAAGATTTTCTGTTAAAAAACTCGTCAGACGCCTTCTGTACATTCCAAATTTCAATCTGTTCAGTGGTAGATTAGGGCTAAAACGGGCTAGAGCACTACTGAAACTAGCGATCACATGTTTATATAAACTTGCGCAAACTCAAGTTTGCACAAATTGTAAATTGAAATGATGAAATTTTAAAGAACTTGTACAAGTCAAGAACTTGCGCAATCATCTCCCAACACACGTTACAGTATACTTGCGCAAGTCTAGACTTACGCAAATATACTGTAAAGTGTATGACCGGGATTATAATATGTTTGTAGATTGTCAGTTTATTACGGGGAGACAGGCAGGAATTTGGGGATAGCATTGCCAGGCAAAATTTTTTTCGGGCCAAAAAATATTTTTTTGAAGAGAAAAACAAGGTCCTGACTTTTCTAAGGATACTTTTTTAAATATTTTGAAGAGAAAAAAAGCTCATTACTTTGTAACACTACTTTTTGCCTAGATCGCCTAAATCCACCCCTCAATCTTCTCTTCTTTTGGTAATAAGTACAGACTATGCAGTAATAAAGTCAACGTGGGACCCATAGAAAATGTGAAGAGGGGGCCCTTAAGTTACATTACCTATTGAAATTTAGGATGTAAATAAAACAGAACATTTGCAAGAAGGCTTTTCATAATTTAATGCGTGCAAATTGAGAAATAACACTCGTCAAATCAATATTTTTAAGTAATTCATTTTCTATATTAAGTGAGGTCATTCATACGTTATGTCCCATTGTGTTCCTTAATACATTTTTATTCGTTTTAATGTTAAAAAAGGACGTTCTCCTCGACAGTTTCTGATCATCAAACTCAAGTAAATGAGTAACACTATTTCTTCATTTGGAAAACACGTTTCCAATTATTTTTTATTAAAATTTTATAAAATTGGAGATCCAAAGCCTCGTGTTTGCCGCATAATAATATACAATCTCAGTGTGGCCAACGCTCACTTTGACTAAGGGGTGTGCGTTTCCATTACATTTTCCCGGGAAATTTTAAGTGTTGCCTAGTGTAATTGGTAATAAAATTCTGCTTTATTATCCATTTTTACTGAGTCAGTTTCCTACCGCTTTTTTCCAACCTACGGCTACAAGCAAGGGATCAACTTCATGGCAGAAAATTACTTCTCTACTTATTAGAAAAAGAACCTCCTCCTAATTTTTGTTAATTGTGATTTTTTTGGCGCGGGTCCCCTCAAGGCTCGGGGCCCGTAGCATTTGCTGCCTCCTGCTACATGGCTAATTCGGCACTGTGACCATGCAACATATAAAGCTTGAAATATGCATGAAAAGTGGTATATGAATATGATAGGTGGCAGGAAAAATCTTTATATTTTAATTAATTCCAGTGTTGAATTTACACATTGTTTCATTTTTTTTGTTTTGATAAACTAGGAGAAATAAAAAATAAGTGAATATACTTGGCGTGTTTTTAAAGTAAGTACCGTCTTTAAATTACGTCGCCGAAGCGCTGCGGTCGCCGTTTAGCGCATGCGCGTGTAGCTACATCTTTTAGGGAATCCACACACGCCATTACGAAACCATCCGATCGAGCCTTCATCTGTTTGCGTGATGTCACAATGCCTCCGCCTATTGAGAATCCCGCTGACTGCAAAGTGCGTGCTGTAATACGGTTTCTCTGTGTTCAAGGCTTCAAATCAGTTAAAATTCATCGTCAAATCAGTGAAGTGTATGGTGTTAACATTATGAGTCATGGAATGGTGCGAAAATGGGTTAGGGCCTTTAAAGATGGCCGCGTCAAAATTACTTTTTTGTAGCCCTCCGCTTTCTTTACGTCACTCTTAAATTGTCAGAGATTATTTGAATATACTCTGTTTTGCATGTAATTAACTTACCCTATCTTAATCTGACGCGCTCGACAATTTTTGATGGATATATTTTTGTTTTTTATGATGGGCCCTGTATACGGGGCTCATATTTGGTGGAGGTAATTAACCGCATACAAGGTATCCTCCGGTTTATTAATCTGCCGCGCTGTAGTAAATTCCGAAATCCTTACCATTACAGCGTTCATGTAAACCTAAAATTAATATTATTGAAATATATGCACACCTTTAGAATACCAAACAAGAAGTTCCCGAACAAGAAAACACCAAATGTATGGCTAATATTCATCATACCTATATTTTACTGAAAATATGCTATTACCCCTGAAAATAGCAAAAAATTCAAATGCATATAATCCGGTCTCTAGTTATAAGTACCTGGCTGTTGAGTATGTTAAAAAACCTTATTATTTGACTTGAAAAATGCGCCTTTAAAATATTAGCACCAACTACATTTTAAAAATACCCTGAAGAATATCCTTTGTATATAGGTAAAAATAGTCATGTGTAACACTGTGTTGAATAACACTTTTGTATTAAAACCTTACAGTGTGTCATGGGTGTTAAAACAGCGCCCATGCCAATGACACCTCAGATGGCTTTTTAACAAAATGCGGCATTGACGTTGCCGTTCAAGATTTCGTAATAATGCAATGACACCGACATCAAACCGACAGCCAGCCGTTGTAACACAATGCACTACGCAAATTTGTCAAGAAACAATTTGATTGTGTCATGACACTTTGTGCTGAAACTCGCAGCGCGATCTTTATATGCGCGACACAACTCACTGCGCCAATTTGTCAATAAACAATATAATTGTGTCATGACACCTTTGTGTGTGTTGTGTTGATACAGGAATTAGTATCAGTGTCACTGTTTTAACATCCGAAGGTTTAGAGTGTTACACATGACTAGTAAAAAAGTATTTTCTTTTAGAGTTATAGTACCACTGTCCAAACATCTTTGGGAATGTGAGGTACCTCTTCTAGTCTGCCGAAGCATAGGTTTCTTAGGTTACATTAGACTTCAAATTAAAGAACACACAGTTATTGAGGCACATCCAGACAGTGAAAGTCCAGATTTAAGACTGGACAAGCCCTGGCCTGCTCTTAAGGAGTACTTAGATAGTATAAATATTGAGCAATTGGATCAAAAGGAAAAAAGTCATGTACCTCCCTTAGCAATACTACATTATTACTTAAATAAGTATAAAAGTAGTCATAATGGTAAGTGAAAGTAGACAGTTTCCAACACTTATTTTTTATTAAATACCTACTAGTGATATAAAGAATGTTCGCATTCCCGAATATTTGCATATTTTTTGATATTCGCGTTCGCAAGAAACGATACGAATGTTTGGCGAATGACAAACTAAAAGGTGCACTACAGTGCTTGTCTAAAGTCAGGACCCCCTTCCTAACTTTTGAATTGTTTGGTAATTTTTCATGAAAATTTGAGAACTTTAGTAAAAAAAACATAAACTAAATTTTAGACAAGAAATGACAGATATAAATGTCAAAATGACAGCTGGGCGCCATTTTAGAAAGAAAAATTAAATGGAATGGGGGGTCTTGTGAAACATCATTTTGAAGTTCCTGACGAGTTCTTTATAAACCCAGAGTATAAAGTGAATACCTTTACCCCCAAAAAAGCGGTTTGAAAATTACCTGAAAACCGGATTTGGATGGCCATATTTCCAAAACTAATAAAGTTAGATATACCTAATTTGGTATTTTTTAAAAGTCTTTTAGGTATCCTTTTAATGGTGATCTAATATACAGGTTGCGTCATTAAAAAAACTATACTTTTGTCCTACCCTGTATAGTATTACCAATATTACCATTAAATAAATCCTTAAAAGATTTAAGAAAATACCACATTATGTGTATCTAAAATTATTAGCTTTAGAAATACCAAATGAGGTCTTTAGGTAATTTTCAAAGTACCGCCATTTTGTAGTAGTTAAAGGTATTAACTTTACATACTTGGGGTTATAAAGTACTCGTTAGGAGCTTTAAATGATGTGCCCAAGATGCCCCTTTCCATTTAATCCTTCTTTCAAAATGGCGCTCAGCTGTCAGTTTGACATTTATATCTGTCATTTCCTGTCTAAAATTTGGTTTATGTTGTCTCACTTAAGTCTTCAAATTTTCATGTTAAAATCCAAAACAATTAAGAAGTTAGGACGGAGGTCCTGAATTTAGACAAGCACTGTATATGGATTTGATGAATATGGAATGAGAATACAACTATAAGATTTATAATTTTCATTTACCTATAAAATTAAAACAACAAATTATTTTACTGTAAAAAATACTGTATAGGCAATATTTAAAGATATATCGGCAAGTAAAGCAACAACAAAGGAAGTACGATTAGTCATCCTATCTGAAATGTGTACATGCCGACATTCGCGTTACACCATCTCCTTTCCGCCCATTGCCTATGAACGACTTCATTTAGCTAACTGTATAGGCAAAACATATAATTTTTATTCTTATTAAAAAAATAAATAAAAAATATTATTCTAAATCTATACTAATATTATAAAGAGGTAAAGTTTGTAACTTTGTTTGTTTATTTATCTGTTTGTAACGGCTAATCTTCGGAAATACTGAACTGATCATTAAAGTTATTTTATAGTCAGAAAGCTACACTATTCAGGAGTGCTCTAGGCTGTATTTTATTACGAGTATGATATGATAATTGCCACTTTCACCCCTAAACTGCAACCGTCTAGCAGAGGTGAGACCTGCTCCCAAAATCTTAAATGGAAATAGGGGTTGCGTAATACCCCGTTTTAAAGGTATCTTAATCCTGATTACCACTGCCAGGTTGAAGTATCTGCTGTTATTGCCGTTGATATGAGAGCTTGTCAAAATTTTTATTTTTATTTTTTAAATATATAATATTAAAATACCTCCAAGAGCAAGCTAGTTTAAAAGTCAACATTTGCATTCGTGAATGTGAGGATTCAAATATTCGTTACATCACTATTAAATACATTGTGCTTATTTGACTTAGCCTTAGTAAAATAATTCAAAAAATTGTTTTTACAAATTTAGGTGAATTACCTC
Source organism: Listronotus bonariensis (assembly GCA_014170235.1). Taxonomy (NCBI): domain Eukaryota; kingdom Metazoa; phylum Arthropoda; class Insecta; order Coleoptera; family Curculionidae; genus Listronotus; species Listronotus bonariensis. The sequence continues at coordinate 180,265 of JACEGR010000719.1, read as the reverse complement.
AAAAAGGACAGATAAAGAACTCTTAAAACAAATGATAAGAGATAGTGGTCATTCTGAAGAGGGGAATAATAGGTTCATTTTAGAAGAAAATTTTGAGCAAGCTATTCATTATGTCAATACTTGTGTTGCACCTCGTGGAGTTCCACAACATGTACAGGTACACAATGCATTCCATACTAAATTACAAATATTCTTGTATGTTATTTTATACATTTTGCATAATAGTTTTGGTATATCTGTTTTTTTTATATATATTTCTATAAAATATTTTAGAGTATCTTGGATGATGAAAGTTGCACGAACCTAACACAAAAGAGTCAACCATTTTGGATAATGTGTGCAGCGTTACGAGAAATGGTCCAAACTGAAGGAGCTCTTCCTGTCAGAGGTACTTTACCAGATATGGCAGCAGATACACAGAGCTATGTTACTTTACAAAATATTTACCAAAAACAAGCTCAGAACCAAATAGAGAGCATATATAGAAGAGCTACTGAAATTGCCAGGAATTTAGGATTGACGCAAGATACAGTACCTGAAAATGAGGTTGAGAGAAACCAAATTATGTCAGCTTGAGTCCCAATAATTTTTTCATGACTTTATTATTATTATTTTTTTACTTTATGGTACTAGTACAATGAATTTAATTTTAGGTAAAATATTTTTGCAAGCACTCAAGTGAACTTTATCTGATTCGTGGTAGTTGTATAGCTGATGAATACAAAACTACTAGTCTAGACTTATCCTCTTACCTAGAAGATCCTGATAGCCTTATATTTTACTATGTTATATTAAGGGGCCTAGAGAGATTTATAAGTGAATTTAATACATACCCAGGTCAGCTGGATGACCAAGTAGAACCAGACTTGCTAAAAATTAAGGGGATAATTGGAAAACTTCTTAGTGAGTGGGGATATTCACATGTTTTAAGAGATGAAAGAGTACATGAAGTGTGCAGGTATGGAGGAGCTGAATTACACTCGGTTTCTTCGATATTAGGAGGCTGTGCTGCACAGGAGGTTATTAAAGTTATTACACATCAGTATAAACCTTTAAATAACACTTTTATTTACGATGCAATAAATTCAACATCCGCCACGTTTTGTCTCTAAAATATGTTAATTATTAATTTTAGTTTAGTGTTGTTTTTATGCTTTAAGTAATATAAGTACATTTTTTCAGTTTGTTTTTTTTTCCTACCAAAATTTAGTCCCAAGCTTTTATGATTACCACAATATATTATTTTATCCTTTACTTTATTAAAGCTCTATGGTGGAACAACGCTACATTAACTCTCACTTGTTGGGATTTATCGACCTAGGATCCATCGGGGTAGTACACATACACACGTAATCAGCCGCCAAATGAATAAATAGTGATATCGACACTGTTGACACATTTTCCAGTTATATTTTTCATTTTTTAAATGGAATTAATTTTTTGCATTAAATTGGACGGATTAAATTTGATGAGTCTTAATTTTCAAAATTCTGTTCCTATTATTTGCTGAGATAAAATACACTAGACCGCTTGCAAAAAGGTTATGTAAGCGCCTAAATATCTTTAAAACGGCTAGAGCTGTCTTTACAAAAGTTGGCACGCTTCTGTTATTGCCTGTGTCATGTATATTAAAAAAAAGCGAACTCCTGTACCTTCAGTACAAGGATTTGCATGGCTATGACACGAGACATAGGGATGACCTTGTGGCTCCATACTGCAGGCTCCGAGGATGTCAGAATCAGGATCGTAGTTACCGCCGTATTAGCGTATCAATGATACGGGGCCCCCGGGCTACAGGGGCTCCCAAAAGTGTGTAAGCAAAAAATTGTGCTGGAAAACTGGGCTAAATTGGGAAAATGGGGCCTTTTTTTTTGGTCTTTTGATGTGAACGAAAAAGGAATGCTGAAATAAGAAAAACTATGTTCTTTGGAAAGTGGGGCCAGTTTTTTGTCTTAAAAAAAAAAAAAAATTTAGGGCCCTCCAAGTCATTGTGATACGCACCCTTCAAGGCACGCTACACCACTGGTAAAAATTGACCAGAATTTATAGTTTTATAGCAGTCAAACTGTTCAGCAGACTGAAGTGTGAGAGAGTTGCCAGTGAAAAGTATGAAAGCGAGAGTAAAAGGATTTTTGTGTAAGAATGCATTTTATAGTATAAATGAATTCTTAAATTATGACTTTTAAATTTTAATTAAAATTTTTATTTTTGACTTTTGCACATAAATTTTTGTACCTATTTTGGCATAAATAAAGAATTTGTATTTATAAAATAAGTAGGGCAATCCATTTGAAATAACAAAAGTGTAGGCAAAGGTAAAATATTTTTGCAGGCACTCAACTGAATTTCATCTCATTATAGTGGTAGTTGTTTAGTTGAATTCAAACTAATAGTTTATACGTAGGACGAGTTTATAAATCAAAGTTTAATTTTAAGTATTAATATTTGTATTAACCGAAATTAAATTTAAACATTTTTGTGGTATTGTTTAGCTACTTAAAAAAAATAAGTAATGAAACTGGAATAACAAAAGGAGTTACCGGTTTTAGCATTTTTAGGCTTTAGGGTTAAAGCAATAAAAAATACGAAGTGCCTAGGGGCACGTTGATGTGCCGCGATTATTTTTTACCGGGCACGTGTATGACGTCACTACTGAGCGTGCCATTATTCATCATCAAAGTTGAAATTCAAACTATCCTTAATGGCTATATTCCGCCTTCTTTTTGCACAAAATTCTTGATGTAACACTAAATTGGCATACAATATTTTATGAACATCCTTTAAAACCTCTTCTTTAGTTATTTTACACGTTTTTTATTAAATTCTAATTTTTTTACCCCCAAAACGCTGCAACCATGCATACACCTATGTGTATAGTGGTTTCAAATATGGCGACTTAATTTAAAGCAAACCTTTTATTATATTAATAAAGAAAGGCTTATAATCAGTAAAGAACAGGTTTTAAAAAGGTTTTTTAATGTAAAATGAAATATTGTTTGCCAATTTAGTGTTATATCAGGAATTTAGTGCAAGAAGAAGGAAGAATATAGTAAAAATAAGGATAGTAGACAGTAGTGACGTCATACACGTGCTCGGTAAAAAATAATCGCGGCACATCAACGTGCCCCTAGTCACTTCGAAAAATATATATATTTTGTTCCTTGCCAATCCTAGCTAATTTAATCTAAATATTACAAAGCCGGACCTGCAATAGGACTGAACATCTCTTCTTTTTAACTTAATTGAATTGGCTATTTTAAAAATGTACTTACCTTTAAGCAGGAACTTATCTTGAGGCGACCTTATTTTTTCACATGCTGATTGGTCAGAATAAAGAAGAAGGTGCTTAATCAACCAATTAGCAAATGGAGCGAGAGAAAACAGTGTTTGACTTACTAATCTTTCAAGCAACAAGGCTGCGTCTAGCTAGGTATAAGTTTGAAGGTTCTATTAACTGGGCTTTTAATATAGCAACATCAATAAAGAATAGCAAATGTTGCTAAGCAAAAAACTTTTAAAATAATAGGGAATAAGAGCCTAACTTAACTTGTGGCTGTGTTTTTGTTTTATGTTCAAGAATCATGAACAATAGAAAAATTATCTCTATTCGCACCCAAGATGCAGTGAAATAGTACACAAGTTTTTTAAAAATGTAAGGGGCGTTTAGGGTTTGTAATTAAAAATTTGTAGTTCTTCCTAGATTCATAAAAAATGCCACAAGACGACCAATATCCCCTTGGGTAAGTAAAAATATTTTTAGGTAGTTTTAAGAGATTATGCTATAGTGTCAACGTAATCAATTTATAAATACAATTTTATTAAATATAAACTTATTATTTTTAGGTGGGTATGGTCTATGTTTTTAATTTAATAGTTGGTACAGGGGCTCTGACACTGCCTGCTGCTTTTGCAGATGCTGGATGGTTCTTTAGCACAATAGCCCTAATGGTACTTTGTTTTGTTAGTTTTATTACAGTTACATTTGTGATAGAAAGCATGGCCTGTGCCAATGCTACTATTGAATGGAAAAAATTCAGTCACACAAAGTAGATGTAAGTAAGTCCCCAAGATTATCACTCACCGTCACAATATTACATCAGTGTAATTTAATTTGTAATATATTTCAATTTTAGGAAAGTGAAGCACCACTAAATACAGGCTCAGAAACTGAAGACAGCACAGAAGAAACTGCCATTTTAGTAAGTAGATCGAGACGCTACTACAATTTAAATAAAAAGGTGGAATTAGGTGAAATTGCTGCTCTCTATTTAACAAAAAGTGGCCATGTATTTTTTTTGCCTCTTTATGTATTTATCTTTTTGGAGATTTAACAATTTACGCGGCTGCATCTGGAAAAACAATAGTCAACTTAAGCTGCCAGTCTTCCAATAATACAGAAAACTACACTGAGCCCTGCTGGGAAGATTCAGAAGTTACCAAACTGGATATGTACAGGATATATGTAGCACTGTTTGGGTTAATTGTAGGACCATTTACATACTTTAATGTACAAAAACCAAATATTTACAAATGTTTACAATAGGCATACGATGGATTGCTTTTTCCATAATGGTTACATTGGCGTCCATAAGGCTTATAAAATATGGACAACAAGGTCACCCAAGTTTGGTAAACCTCATTGAGGTACCAGCTCTAGCTGGGTCTAGTGTATATAGCTTTATGTGTCATCATTCTTTACCAAGTCTTATAGCTCCCATAGTAAATAAAAATCGTCTAATAAGTAAAATTGGTTTAGATTTTTTCTTATATGTGGTTTTTATTTATTATTGTCTTTAACAGGGTCATTTGCATTTGAGTCAATTAATACTTTATATTCCCTCAATTTTATACAAACTGAAGATTCTAGTTGGCTAATGAAATTAATAGGAATGTTCCTTGCTGCATTTCCTTTGTTTCCTATGTCAACAAGCTTCCCGATTATTGCTATAACAATGCAAGCAAACCTAAAGTATCTATTTTTTGACCCCAACAGTATTGAAAGGCATGGTTTTTTTATGAAAGACTATTTTTCCTACTCTTGCTATTCTTCCACCAATAATATTAGCCCTGTCCACTCACAATTTAAAAACTTTGGTTGAGATAACAGGGTCCTATGCAGGAGTAATGGTACAATATATTGTACCAGCAGTGTTGGTTATTTATGCCAGAAAGCGCTGCTTAAATGATTTTGGTTCTAATTTCCACAGATATGCAAGCCCATTTAAACATTTTGGATGGTTTCTTTTGTTATAATATGGGCAATTATTTGTATTGTTTTTGTGACAGTAGATTTTATTCTTAACCATTAATAGTCACACCTAAAATTTATGTCAATGTCTAGGAAGCAAAATATGTCAATTACCTAATAATTTATGTATGTAAAGCTAGCATTTTAAAGTAAGCAGAATTCAAAAATTTTTTGCTCAAAATATAGTGCTAATTTGATGCTAATTTAGTGCCAAAATTAAAAATTTTACGCTTTTCCCAGGTCCAAAAAAACGATACAATGCTAGCTTCAGATAAAGCTAGCATTCTATACCCCAAAAATCAACTTAAAAACAAAATATACAGAGTGTTCCGAAATTCATGCATCAAATTTCAGTGGTATATTCTACGTTAAAAATGAGCCCCAGTTTCCTATATAAACATGTCTGGAAACGGTTCCTTTTAGAGATACAGTTTGTTAAAATTCTAACAAAAAAACAATTTTTTATTATAATTTTTAAACCACTTTAGATATTTAATTTGTATTTTGTACATTGCTTAAGACTAGCAAAAACATATCTTTTTATGTAAAATATTTTTAAAAAACTACCAGTGTCTTTTGTACAATATTTGTATGGACTATTTTTAAGAAAAAAATGATAAGCCCCTGCTTGTTCCTGAAATACATTTTTTTAAATCCCCATTAATTTTGGAACAAATTTGATCTCTTGACCTATTCCCAAAGAATGCATGGTGTTCAAAGAAAAAAATAAAAACCATTTTGATGCATGACGAATTTGTTCATATCACAAATAAAAACTTTACACACTGACAATGTTGGGTTTTAAACGTTAAACACATTATCATTATTTTGGCAAATTCGTCCTGCATCAAGGTGGTTTTTATTTTTATATCTGAAAACTAATTCATTGTTTGGAAAAAGTCAGGAGATCAAATTTGTTCCAAATTTAATGGGGTTTTTAAACATACCTTTTATTTTAGAAAATGCAGTGGGGTAACATTTTTTCCTTGAAAAATAGTCCATAAAAATATGGTACGGACGTAAATGTTATTTTTTTATATTTTACATAGAAAGAAATGTCTTTTGCTGTTTTTGATCCATAAACCAAATACCAATTAAATATCTAGAGTGGTTTAAAAATTATGATAAAAATGTTTTAACACCCTGTATCTCTAAAAGAAAGTGTTTCTGGACATATGTTTATAAAGGAAACTATGGCTTATTTTCGATGTAGAATATACTATTGAAATTTGATGCATAATTTCGGAACACCCTGTATAAGTAATCTTAGGCATCCCTAATTAGTGCTCAGTGAGTACTGATAACTGGTAATGGTAGGAGTTACAGAAACTTAATTGAAATCATCGAACGGACACGATAACTAATAAATCATTTTTGACAAAATGGTGAATGAGTGTGAAAATCATAGAATCAAAGTTATTGAGTAAACCAGTATAAAATTCAACAACTTACGTTGTTATCTTTAAGTTGTGGTCATTTTGCGGACTTTAAGTAAAAAACCCTTAAAGGTAGCTGTTACACTATAGTAAAAGTACTGACTGGAGCCGATAATTTGATTGGTCGAAGCGCCATGGACGGTCATGCAAAAATGTCACATTTGGAGGGCTCATGTTTAGTTCTGGTTATTATTATTTTTAATTCCTTAATAAAGCGAACTAAAAGAAGATTTAACTAACCATGCCCCCATCCCCCAATGTGACGGATTTGCATGACCGTCTTTGGTGCTTGAGGTTCTATGAATTTTATACTTGTTCAACATTTTGTCAAAATCGTATCTAACCTCAATAACTTTGTTTCTATGATTTTCACACTTATTCACCATTTTCAATGCTAACTTTACATAGGTTAATAATTTAAAACAGAAATATTTGAATGTGAACCCAACTTTAGGGATAGACATTGCTTGACAAAAAAGGGTAATGGCAACACCTTTAAAATAACTGCTAGATCTGTCCAACTTCCATATGCACAATTACAGCTATTGGTTAAAAGGTAATCCTTCAACTTTACAATTATGTTTTATTGCCTTTCAAGAAATAGCTGTACAGAAAACGCATATTGTCGCCTTAGTAGATAAGAAAAGCGCGTAACTCCACTTTAATACAAAAATGAGATTTTTACCCAATAGCTTCAGCTAACTATAATTGACTTTCTATAGGTGCCCTATGCGTCTAACACTTAAAAACACGCGAAAGCAATATGCCTAATGTATATATAATTTTGTTGGGAGAATGCCTATCTTCAATAAAATTATTAGGAAATATATTGATTCAGGGCTGTCCAAAAGGGCCGCAGAAAAAAATACTTTCAATGAAATTGAAGTAAAATAAAATACAGGGTAATAATTTCTTTTGACGTTTATTGGTTTTTCGTTAATTTTATTTATCTTTAACAATCACATCGATATCAACATTCGTTGTTACCAGACGCATTGCATGAAGAAGTGACTAATTTGACAGTGACAGTACTTAGATTTTATAAAGTTCATAGTTGAATACGCACTTTTACATAAATAAGTGCTGCCCATCACGCGTAGTGGGCCGAATAAGAAAGAAGCCGCGGGCCGCATGTGGCCCGCGGGCCGTTGTTTGGACAGCCCAGTATTAATTAATTTTACAATTAAATAATGCAGTAGTACTCCTAAAACTACCTACATATCACCAAAGAAGATAGTAGCTAACGCAACTAGTTATTTTGTGATATCATGTATCACATTTCAGTAAAAAATATTATAATTTGTAGTAAGAATTTAGTTTTTACTTTCTTCTGTAAAATTTTCTAAAACGGAGTTAAACAGTTTTCTTACCAAGGCGACGATATGTAAGTTGAACAAAGTATTGAGGGCATATTCATTAGAATTTAACAGATATAACATTTTTATTGAGTGTTTTTTTTTTATATATATAAATGATTATATGTATATTCTGCAAGATATTTTTTCAATGGAAGGTGATGTTTAGTTAGAAATTTTTGTTTGTAACAAAAAACGTTCCACATATATATATATATATATATATATATATATATATATATATATATATATATATATATATATATATATATATATATATTTAATAGACCATAGATTGTGAGATAAAATAATTAAGACTTTTTAAACGACAAATTTACCCAGTTCTAAAAACCGCAAGTCTAAATTTTTTACACTTTGTTTTGTTTTTATATTTAGGCACCCTAATACCATGATCGTACAATTATTCTTACAAATTTGTTCCTATTTTGTACCCTTTTTTATTTATTTATTTATTTTTTTCATTAAGTTATTTAAAAACATTTTGCCAAACAAACCATATTTTAAAATTTACAGGTTTAAAACCATAAAATGTTTAATTATTTAAGTATTTTTTTATTATTCTGTATAAATAAATAACTTGTTATATTCTAACAAAATCAAACACGGCAATATCGGCACAAAATTATATGTGTATGTGATACCTACTGTATTAGTTAAATATAGTAAAATATATTTTTGATGTGACACATAACGTGTATTAAGACAAAATGCAGCTTTACAAGCACGGAGTATGCATTTCTTGTTGTCTTACTACGTTCTAAAAGAATCAAGAGCTATTTTAAAAATATTATTGGCTATACCTACATCAAGTTTGTTTTTAACACTTACTACTTATAAGGTCAATTAATTATTAGAAATGTTTAAAAACTAAAGGAAAAGAAGAAAAATGCATAAAGTCATTACAAATTACTTATTTTTTTATAATGTGTTTTTTTAATATATAAAAATAAAAAAAAGTATTAAAAGCTTTTTATATAGAGACCTGTATAATTTTAATGTATAACAATTTACTTCTTAAGCTTTTTTAATTGACAAAATATATCATAACAATTTTTTGTCGTTTTATTGTTCATTACTTCAATGGTAGCTAAGGTTTCCTTATAATATAACAGAAAAATAAAAGTTATTTTTATACTATTCTTTTTATTTATTTATTTTTTTGATTAGTACAATAATAAATAAGTAATAAGTGTTGGCTAAGAACTCCAAAAAAGGTAATAGAGCATAGAAACTAAAAGAAAAATATAGCCATCATATGGGTATCAGGGGCAGGGCCGTGCCTACCCGGATGGTGCAAGCACGGTATTTTAGATAATATAAAAACTAACAAGCCTTGGAGATTACTACATTATATAAAAAGTAGCTTTAAAATCAGTCTGAGGCAGATTTGTGTGGTTTTTCTTTATTTTATTTTTTTTAATGTAAATACATTTAAGGGGAGATACCTGTAAATGCTTAAACTTTCATTGATTTTCATTATTTTTTTTAATGAAAGAATCATTATATTTTCAAAAATATGTATGTAGTTTACTTAGATATTAAAATAATATAATATATATTTTTTTAATTTTAATTGTTCAAAATGGCGGCTTTACGCTAAAATCACGCTCAAAATTTTTCGGGGGTCGGAGAGAGACTTCTTAATCGGCGGGCACTCTAGCATCGGTTATAGTGATTTGAAAAAGACAAACTATTTTTTGGGTTTAATACTGTCATAATTGGTCGGTGAACCTAAAAAAGTAAAAAAGAAATAAATCTGAGGAATAAATGTTAAAAAAAAATAAAATGACTTTTGGGCTCAATTTTTTCCATCGCTTTTGCTTAAAAAAATCAATTTTTCTTTTTGGGATTTTGGAGGTTTACATAGAAAATACTGTTGTTAAAAATGTGTCCAAAATTTCAGAAAGATCGGTCAATTAATTTTTGAGTTATCTTGCCTGCTAGTTTCAAAATAAAGTTTTGAGAAAAACGCGTTTAAAGTTTGAATACGTACATAAGAGTTCATTGATAATAGTGACTTACCGACTCCGTAATATAGAAAATATTGAAAATTATGTTCTAAAATTTTAGGGACGTGTTCTTAAAGGACTATACTAACATATTATGAAACAAAAATTTTGACATTTTACAGGTATCTACCCCCTTAAAGGAAGTTTTTAAACTAAGCTGTGATCAATATAAAACTGTTTTTATTTTAATAACATATAAAGTAAATTTAATTGGGAATACCTAGTTTAAGTTTATCTACATTGATTAAAAATTAGATATTAAGTGTAAAGTCTTGGATATTTAAGATGTATGGATTGTGTATTTTAGATAATAAAATGTTGACTCTAATATACATATAGTATTTTTTTTTGTTAATTAATTTTTAAAATAATAGTAAAAATAAATTCCTAATTGTTTTATTGTTAAGAGAATTTTAATGGTTTATCATATCCTAATATTGAAAGGTAGAAATTTATGAAAATAGATTAAGTTTATTTTTTTAAAAGCTCTTTATTAATGGAAAAACATATTAAAAAGGAAAGAACACGATTTTGAAAATTTTGGGGGCCATATGACATTTTTTGTTGGTCATATTTTGCTTGTTGTTGGAGTATCATATTTTTTATGATTTATTAAATGAATGCAATAAACAATAAAAAAGTCAGTCTACAACTTCTGCCAAGTTGTTCAGTGATTGTCATCATGGATTTAGTTCAAAATCCTGCAATGAAAAAAATGTACAAAGTTGGTTTTGTTGTGCCTTTCTTTGTTTTATTTACATTGTTTAACAATGATGCCAAATAAATATATTTATTAATTTAATGCCTTGTTTTCCTAAGTGCTTGTTATTACTCAAGAAACAAACCAAAATACAGGTAATTTCTGTAAATATTTTCCGCCATTTTAGATATAGATTTCCATTTTTATTAGCTGATTAACTATGTTACAGCATTGTGCTTTTTAATCAAACAAGCAACATGTAAAACATTTAGTTTATATGTATTTAGATCACAGAGGACTTTTTAGTTTCTGCTAATAGTAAAATATCAATGTCCTTTGTACATTTTAAATCATATTGGTAACGTCATTCAATAAAGCAGACTAAATACTTTTTTTTGTATACTGACTGCTGTGGTATCATTGTATAGCATACAATGGTGGTATATTAACAATAAACTAACGAATTTTTTATTAAATTCTATTTACTAGCTTATAACATAAATAATATAACAGAGGTATAATTTCAGTAATAATGACAAAAAACAGTAATATTTAATGAGCTGGTTTGGCCAGTACTACTTTTTCTTCTTTCCCTTATTCTGAAATCCTTGCTTTGACTTTCTTTGAAGTTCCATTTGTTTTAATTTCATTGTTAATTTGGTCTGTGCTTTCTCATGGTTTTCATGGGTTAGCTTTGGTTCAGGGTGCATGTACTCCCTTTTTTCTTCTCTTCTAACAGCCTCACCACATCCATGAATTTCGGGCAGGCCGTGCGTTGTGCAAAATCTACCCTTGCAAAATTTGCAGTCTATAAAAATAAGGTTTGTTTTCGTTTTGCACTTTGTAAATGTGCAAACATTATCTATGATCTTTACTTTCTCTAGTACTTCATCTAAATCTTTTGAACAAGTAGCTTCTTTAAGGTCTTTTGCTTGTTTTTTAGCTGTGAATTTTCAATTTTTGTGGTAGTTGTTGTTGAGGACATTATTTTTGTAATAAACAAAACGATCACTAAATTTCAACTAGATTTGAGGTTATGGGTCATAATTTTTGACACTTGAAAAGCCGTGGCAATTAATGTTTGGGAGTTTTGTTGCTATGATATTGTATAGATCGGTGCCAAAGAAGAAGACACTGTACTCGCCTTGTCCAAACATATTCAGCATGTTCTTAAATTCCGATTAGAGCCGGTGTTAAAGCAAGGCACGTAAGGTTTGTTCTTACATCAGCAGTTTGCAAACCGTCAGGCTCATGCGTCGGAGATAAAATCTATTGAATTTTGTCTAGTCCGCATGTTTTGACAGTTTGCAAACGGTTTCCTAACTGCTGTAGGGAACAAGCCTATTAACGTATCTGTATCAAATGACAACTGCGCATGCGCATTCTAAATTGGAGAATGAGGAGATACGTCCGACGCAACGCTACGGATTTCTACGTACGTTCAAAACGCAACCTAACGAGCCAAACACTACAACGTATTGAATCGAAGGGACACGATTTGATACCGATAGTAAATGATTTTAATGTTTTGATATTAATAAATAAACAAATAAATGAGGTTATAGATGTTGGGAAGGTTATATAGCTAATTTTCTTCCAAGTTGATTTCCAACAACACTGTTCTAAAATTCCAAAAAGAAGTAAAATTAAGTCATCAGTCGTCTACGTTTGTCGCCTTGCTTTAGCTCTGTTTTAACCGTGGAGTAGGCACAACGTAACGTAAATTTTTGCGTCTACGTCGATCAAATACGTCAACGTCTTTGGTCGTGCTTTAACTGTCTTCTCTTACATCCAACCTTCAATCTACGCTTACATCTTTTTCGTAACTAGCAGGTCTACTGTATCGCTTGCATCATCCACGTAATGTCGTTTAAAAATCCTGTTTTTTAGGCGAAATTATATTAAGGCCTGGGCTGCGATAACAAGCAGAAGCCTTGAGCGGAAAGTATCAAATCTCTGTACTGGTAGCTGGTACTGACTACAATATTTTGTAATTTGTGGTACGCACAGTAAATGTTAATTAATACACAGAAAAAATCTGGTTTAGGTGATTCAGTTCAAAGGTAATCTAAATCGATTTCGGTTTTCGGTGCTCTTTTATATTTTATGAAGTTTCACGTGACCAGAAATTCGATCTGTTTTATCTGTTATAATACATCGGAGCAACCAGGGTAAATTTGAGAACGTAGTAGAAGTAACCTTCCTGACGTCATACTGATGATAATCTTCAGAGGGGGTAAAAGTCCTGCAAAAGCACGTGTCTTGGTTACCCTAGCCATAAAATTAAAGTTTCGGAATTGATTGCCTAATTTTTTCACATAAACTGGATAAATTTGTTTACGCGAAATTAGAACTTTACCTCGAAATAAAGTGTGATTTTTAAGTGACTGTGGTTTAGAGAATGGCCCCTGGCGCAGTGGAAAATGATATCCAAAATGGGGAAAAACCTGCAACTGCAGAACAATCCAGTATTGAAGCTTCGAAAAGAAACGTTGAGGAAAGCGATAAATCCAACGGTACTATTTTTGTTTCATAACACCATGTTTTAATATATCCATGCCTTTTAAATTTTGTTACATAACATACCGAAAATAACCTTAAATAATTTCTTATTTAGTAAGTATGCAAAGTCCTCAAATATTTTTGGAAAGGTTTTTTTATTAGTCAAACCACTGCCACAAATTGACATTTTTATCACAGACTGCTCAGATTTTTCAGATCAAGTTTAGTTTGTACCCTTTTTGCAAAAAGGTGTTTTAAAAACTGTCTATTCTTTCCTCTCTAGCACTTGTAATAACAGAAAAGTTTATATCTGCTTTAACTCATAGGCCAAGATTTTATTATTTTAAAGTACTTTTATCCGCTAAGTTAAAAAGAATTTAAAAAAATATATAAAATTTATAAAATTATTTTCACCATGTCAGCCTGAAATAATAAGTATGAATCGAGGTATGAGTCTTTTTCTAGAAAGTTAAAATTCATTAATTTAAGTACTGATAAAATAGTATTTACTGAAATAAAAAATATCCATAACTCTTCCTAGTATAGTCTTACATTGGGAAATTTAATAGAGAAACACCCAAGATTTAATACAAGACCTTATCCAAAGTATTTTGTAAGCAGCACTAATAGTAATACTTGTTAGGTGACAACAATTTTTATGATGCTTTTTATAACTTTATGGGATGAAGTACTAACTTTTATATTTTACATGCATCTGTATATTATTTATACATTTATTTTTACATATTTTAGCTATCATAACAGCTTTACAATTTTAGGTAAGAAAGTTGGGACAACTCCGTTTTTGATGAAATTTGGTACACAGTGGGGTTTTTGGGGGGCTAATCATGAATTTGAAAAAAAAATCCAAAATGTTTTGTTCTCAAGATATCCATCATCAAAGTTGAAAATCACACTAACCCTATTTTCACTATATTCCCCTTTCTTTTTGTATAAAATTCTTGATTTAAAGCTAAAGTGGCCCACAATATTTAATTTTTTTCTTTTAAAACCCCCTTTTTCTATGTATCTTAGACCTTTTATAAAACAAAATGGGAAGGTTCCCTTTAAAAACGCAGCAAGCCATGCATATACTGCTCCGGCGCATCCACCATAATCTGCTGCGTTTGGAAGTGAAGCTATGCAATTTAATGCAAAAAAGTGTTAAATATGTAGAAAATGGTTTTTTAAAAGGTGAAAATCATATATTGTGTGCCACTTTAGTTAAGAATTAAGAATTGGGTTTAAAAGAAGAAAAATAATGTGAAAATTGAGTTAGTTTGAAATTTCTTTAAAATCGGAGTTGCCGCAACTTTCTAGACCCAACCCAATTTTATTCTAACAAAATGAATTAACACTTGGGGCAAAAAATTAGTGTCGTCTTATTATGATTTTATAATTGACTAAAAACATCTTGTTATTATGTTTGACATTGCAAAATGTAAATTGGTTATAAATTATCACTTATAAACATAATTTATTTTCACAACTTTATGCTTTTAGCTACAATGTTCATAATATTTTTTTATACCCTAGAAATTTCAAAATATTCATATTTTGGGTAACTGTTTACAAAGCGGACGCATCGCCGATTTTAATGAAATTTGCTTTACGGGGTTTTTTGTGGCGCTGATTACGAATCTGAAAGAATTTTTAGTCGGACACCAACCAGAACTAACCAGATGTCCAAAAGAGACCACTTAAAAATTAGTTGTTTGCTAGAGGTAGTGCCAAAGCCGCCTTGTTTACTTACTTGGAGACTTTTTTTAAGTTATATTGTGTTTAAATTAGGGGCACAGTGTATTTTAAGTTTTGATTTTTTTACCCATTTTTTACTGCGCCTATGTAAGTGTATAAGCATTTAATTAAAGACTTTTTAGAAAAAATACTTTTAAAATTGCCATTCATAATTTTTATGCAAAAATAATATTAGGCTTGTTATTTAGATAGTTAGTTTATTGAATATTAAGAATTACAAATAAATTATTTTGTAGATGTGCCCATATTTATATCCAGTTAAATTATTTTTGTGTTATCAATGCCTAATCAACTAAAATAAGCACATTCAATATGCAGTTCAAAATAACAATAATCGTTTCTATTATACATTATCAGAAAATTCTGATATTAAGTTTGAACTTTGTTACTAGCTTAAAAATATAAGGAATGACAATGTTTAATCAGGTCTGAAGTCCTAAATAAACAGTATTCCGTGGATAAGTTAAGTAAGAATGTAAACAAGTTGCACAAGAAAGATGAGATAGCCTGCTTATAGTTTGCTTAGGTTATTTTTAAAATCTGCAGTATGGTATATACAGGGTGTTTAAAAACAAATGTGAAAAACTTAAAGATCTGATTTCTTGTTTAAAAATATAGGGTAGTTTGTTGTATAAATGGTGGGCCAGAAGTCAGCCCTTAGAAAGGTGCCTCTTAGTTTTTTCTTATTTGTTTTGAAACACCCTGTATAAAGTTTGATTTGTTTTTTAACGATGTAGTTGCGCGGGTTCCTATTCTCAAAGCTGAATACTAGATATTTATCCTATTATTAATCATGTTCATAGAAAAAAATTGCCATATGTGTGACCAATATTTTTTATCTTTGTTAATAAACTGTTGATATTTAGCCCAGTTGACATTTTTGAATCATTTAACATAATCATTAATTTTACGCCGATCAACCGAAATCTCAACGGTTTTAACCGAGGCAATAATTGGTGACAACTTTGAGGTATAATACGTGAATTTAACATCAACACAACGCATTGGTACCGTTTTATAATTGGTTAATCGTCTAAAATTGATAAATGTATGAAGGGAGTAGTGAGGTACAATTTTTTTCCAGTCTCTTGTACTATTATTTGTGGATCACAAATTTTACATTTCCCATCGCCACCAACTAGATATTAAAGCAAGACAAACCTATAATTTATTCTTAATGTTGTGGGTATCTTTACTGATCTCTTAATTGTTATCATTCATTACTATTATCACTTATCACTGTGTAGTCTTTATTGGCCATATTTTAGTTTTAGAATTTTAAAGTGCTCATTTAGTGTCCCCATAATAGTCTACCCATTTTAATATATGAATTAATTTTCTTTTAGTTTACCAAAAAAACTTTTTAATATACTAAATTACAGCTAACTCTTTGGGATTTATAATAACTTTTCAAAATTCACATCTTTTAAATGACCTCCACCAACTTCAACACATTTTTTTTCAATATTAAATAAAAAGTGGTTCATTAAAGGCCCCCGATTTTTTCCTGTAGGGATATTTAAAAGCCAAAGTGTTTGCAATTTATCATACATTCCAAAGAGTTAGCTGGGTCATTTCATATCAAAACAACCAAAAAAGAAATGACTTTGGTTTTCATGTTATCCATTTAATGGATTTTTGATACACTTATTCTACCCATGAAAGAGGTCAAAAATTTAAAATTTAAAATTATTTCTGACCAGTAGTTTTTTATTATTTAATTTTAAAAATTGAAAAATTTGCCAAACATTGCATGTACACAGACATAGAAAAACCAAAATATCTGGAGAACTGCTAGTCATATATAAATAAGTAATGGCTCATTTAAAAGGTATTGAAAAGGTCTTTTTAGGATGTGCCACATGACCTACCTTCTAGAAGAAAAATTAGAATTATAAAAAAAATTGTAAATTTTTCAAAAATACCATTTTTAATTTTTTTCCAAATATATATTTTTTGTCTACATTCTGGTTAGTTCTGGTTAGGTATTTACCAAATTTTGAGATGAAGAAATGATGGGTTCAATGTAAAAAAATATTGACAGTGTCATTACACATGGATATACAGGGTAATTTTTAAGTTGGTGTTTTCCTCTTAACACAGTAAAGAATGCAAGAAAATAAGAACATTTTTCAAATAAAATTATGTTCAAAAATGCTTTGTTTCCAAGATACAGGGTGTTAAAATTCCAAGAAGAAAATGCCTTTTTATCATAACTTTCCTACCACTCCAGGTATGTCTACAAAATTTGGTATACATATTTTTAACCATTAAGTACGTTACATTTTTTGATGTAAAAGTTAAAAAAAAATTAACAGTGACGTTCGAAAAAATAGTACGCCACCGCTTTTTTCTTCGAATCAATATTATTTTTAGAATAACCATTTACTTTGGAGTTAATTTGGTCTCTTGATATTTTTCCGAACGATGAAGTGTTTTCGTTAAAAATAAAAGCCATTTTAATGCATGGCAAAATCGCTAAAATCTGATATGGTGTTTTGTGTGAAAAATTTGTTTTTGTTTAATTTATATTAAAAACGTCAAAAATTTACATTACTACAATTTAAACTTATATAAAAAAAAAAAAAATCAGTAGTTTTAATTTTTAATAAAAGTCAAAACGAATTTTGTTTTCAAAACAGATTTTAGCGAGTTTGCCATGCATTAAAATGGCTTATTATTTTAAACGAAAACCGTTTTCGTACGTAAAAATATCAAGAGACCAAATTAACTTCAAAATAAATGATTATCTCAAATAATATTGATTTGAGAAAATGCGGTGGCGTACTACCTTTTTTCTTGAGAAAAATTCAATACCAATCTTGTTTTAATGCCTCTGTCAATTTTTTTAAAAAACTTTTACATCAAAAAATGTAACGTAATGGTTAAAAGATGTGTACCAAATTTTGTAGACATACCTCAAGTGGTAGGAAAGTTATGATAAAAAAGGCATTTTTTCTTAAAATTTTAACACCTGTGTCTTGGAAAAAAACATTTTCTATCATAATCTTATTTGAATAATCTTATTTTCTTGCATTCTATACTGTGTTAAGAGGAAAATACCAACTTAAAAATTACCTTTGATATCTAGGTGTAATGACAATGATAATATTTTTATTTACAAAGAACCCATCATTTCCCCATCTCAAAATTTGGTGAATATATTACCAGAATGTAGACAAAAAATACATATTTTTTTGAATTTCCACATTTTTTTTAAATTTGTCTAATTTTTCCTATAGAAGGTAGGCCATGTTGCACATCATAAAAAATGCCTTTCCAATACCTTTAACATGGGCCATCACTTATTTATATATGACGAGTAGTTCTCGAGATATTTTGGTTTTTCTATGTCTGTACATGCAAAATTGGCATATTTTTCGATTTTTTAATCGTCAATCGTTAAAGTCAATTTAAAATCATTAATAAAAAAACTACTGGTTAGAAAAATTTTGTTCAAAATTATCATTTTGTGAATGCTTAGGGCCCTAAGGCATTTTTAACAAAATTATAAGCAGTCGCTATGACAAGGTTATTGCTAATTTAATAATAAAACACTGTTGCCACAAATCTGGGAAACCCGGATTTTTGGAATTCAGGACCTAATATATTAAATGTATTATTTATTTTTAAAAACTTCTACAAAAATATAGGTTGGGCACTTACATTTATTCTGGAAAACTACATTTTTAATTAGGTAAAA
The DNA here is from genome assembly GCA_014170235.1 of Listronotus bonariensis. Taxonomy (NCBI): domain Eukaryota; kingdom Metazoa; phylum Arthropoda; class Insecta; order Coleoptera; family Curculionidae; genus Listronotus; species Listronotus bonariensis. The sequence continues at coordinate 161,533 of JACEGR010000719.1, read as the reverse complement.
GTTGGATTGGTCAGGGAGTTTTAAATGCGGGATCCCTATAAGTTTCTGCGGGATCAACATTGCGGGATTTTCCGTGCGGGATCTGCGGGATTCAATATTAAAATGCGAAGGGAATAAAGGTATATACTTGGAAGCTGTTTACAACTGTGTAAAGTCTATTCCGCCGATAAGTGGGCGTGCTGTTTTTAGCTGCAGAATATATTTGCAATAAACTAAGATCAAATTAAAAAGATGATACCTTGGATATGTTATTTTTTCACCGAAAATACTTCCAAAATAAATGCGACTAGGTAAAGTTGACAATTGATCTTTAAACTAAGTTTACCTCAACTAAACTAACTAAACTAAGTTTAAGTAAACCACTAACTAATGTATTTTGTATTTTTGTCTATGAAATAAAAACTTTTTGCAACTACCATAGTTTATTTATGACTTCTTAACAATTAGCATGTTTAATAGGTTTATTACAAAAAGTTATGTATATTGTTAACAATACCGCATTCTTGCGGATCCGCGGGATCGATGATTTTTATCCCGCAGGTTTGCGGTATTGAAGATTTGGTGCGGGATTAAATTCCCTAGTTAGAAGTTTTTATTCCAGATTATATTTATAGGGGAACAGAAAAGCACCTATTTTGTAATTTTAATAAAATTGAATGGCAGTATAAATAAATATTTTTATATTGTAAACTTGTCAGACATGCAGAACGGGACCACTTTAACCAGGCCAGAAACTTGTGGATTATTAATAAAAATATATAAAAATCGTTTTAAAATAAAAACATTATTAATGTTTCGGTAACAAGTCAGTTTATATATTAAAAAAAAACAATAAAAATAAAAACTTTTTCTAAGAAAGTTTAAAAATTTTGGATTTTTCTAACTTGTAACAAACTAGTATTTAATTGGGATGAAAATTATAAATATAACTAAGGTGGATTTAACCACAAAAGAATTTAGAGTCCTATCAGAAATGGAAAATAAGTAAAGAAGTAAAGAAAGGAGGTTACAAGGGGGTAAGGGAAGTGAAGAAGCACAATGTAGTGAACTCTGAAACGGTACAAAAACACAAAACATTTTGGTGATTTTAGGACTTTTATTTGCAACTATAATGAAAGAAGGGATCCGAGAACAATTTTTTTGCTGCAGTTTCTGACTCTTCAAGAATATGTTAAAAAATATTGCCCTTACAAAAGTACGTGTACTTACTAAATAAGGCGAAATTAAGTACTCTCATAGGTTAAAAAAATTTTTGAGGAGTTTAGCTTGTATATACATTTTTTATTCTTTTCTAAGACATTGGGTTTTGATAATTTGGTTGTTTTTAATATCTTTTTTAATTGTATATTAAATTACACCTAATGATATTTTCTATGATTTTTTTATAAATAAATAAATATTAAAATTAACATATTATTTTAAGCGATTAATGTTTTTTTCTTTTATGCGTTTTTTTACAGATACTAATAAAGACAATAACGTAACCAAACCAAATGGTACTGCTGAAAAAACAGGTAATATTTTTCGACCTTCTAAATGTTTGTACCAAATTTTATATGATAAAAAATAAGATTAGTAACATGCCTTAAGAATCAGTTTTTTACAAATTGCATATATGGTTCATTTGTTGTATAGATGGAATATAAAATAATCTATTTTTTTTAAAAGCATATGTAATTAAACTTAGGCAATATTTGAATCTGTATTATTGAACAAAAATATATCTGCCTTTTTACAGAAAATAAACTAACAAAAGATGTGGAAGAAAAGGAAAAGGATGAAAGCGAGGATAAAAATAAAGATGAAGTTGTTTTTATTCAGGACGTTGGATTCACCATCAAGATTCAGAGTCCCGGAATTGAAGCATTTGATATTCAGGTAATTACAAACAGGGATCTAAAATTTACTTAAGTTGCAAGTGTAAATTATTATGTAGATCTCTATTCAAAATTATTAGTGATAGATATAGATCTCTATTTATTTTGCAATACTGCAATTACTTTTTGAATCTGTCAGAGTAGGCCTTGTTTCAGGAAAAATAGTTAAATTACCAAAAATCCTTAATAGTAACATATGCAAAATCGGACAAATCCAATTTGTAAATTTTTGCGACAACTGGACATTTTTTTTAAATTTTGACATTATATGAACAAACAACAAAGAACTAAATTTTGTGTACTATTAGGATCGTCTTTCTGATATTACTAAAAAAATAATTATTGTATATATATTAAGGTGGGTAAAAAAATCGACTATTTTTATTTTGACCTCTTGACACTGAAAAAATGGTTCCTAGGCACCTCCAAAGTATGCTAATTTTATTAGGAAGATCCGCTTAATTACAGTTTTGTATATTTTTTTCAGTCCCTTACAAAAAACATTTTATCTCACCATTCGTTAATCATGCAGCAAAATTCTAGAAAAGTTTTTGGTAGAAAATTGAACACTCTACAAAAAAGGTGTCTTATATGTACTTTTTTGATAAATCTAACCAGTAAAAGATAGTTAAGGTCTCGGTTAAGGTAAAAAATTTAATAATTTTAGAAAACATTTTTTCTGTACATTTTTGTAATGTACAATATAATTATTGACAATTGAGTTTCTACTATTTTTATCGGAAATTAACGTTTACAAAAAGATCTTTTATACTTTTTTGATAAATCTAACTATTGAAAAGAAATTTAAGGACAAAGATTAGATAATTTTAAGGAAAATAACTTTTGTTTTATAATATTCCAACTTACTTTAAAAGTGTAAGAGACCTTTTTGTAGAGTGTCTAATTTCCTATAGAAATGGTATAAACTTAATTGTTAATAATTATTTTTCAGTAAGTTGCAAAATAAAAACAAAAAAGTTATTTTTCTTAAAATTCTTCAATCTCTAACCTTTAATTTTTTTTTAATTGTTAGATTTATCGAAAAAGTATAGGAGACCTTTTTTGTAGAGTGTTCAATTTTCTACCAAAAAATATGGGTTGTCTGCAAAGTCGGTTTACTTACGATTGTTAAATAGGACAACGTTATAAGAAAAATACTGATGGAATGGTTCGCAATTATCGTTGCTATAAACAATTGACACCACATTTACTTTTCACGCACTTCATACTTGACGAAAACATGTAAATGTATTATTGTAAAGCAGCTGTTCACGTGGACCACTTACTCACGGAGGAGAGAAACAGATGTTGAAGCTGCCGAACGCGAAGGCCGATTGTGCCTCTTTGTCGCTCGGTCCGCGCTCTCGCTTGCACTTCAAGCCTTAAATGGAACGCCTCAGAGCAAGGTAACGCCGCATGAGTCATGTTTTTGGTGCGTGAAGCCGGCTCCATCGCCTTATCAAGACGTTGTCACGTCAAAAAGTCTCTAGAGTTTTGCTGTACGATTATCAAATAATAAGATACGATTTTTCTTATATGGGATTGAGAAAAAGCTCTTAACTGTTATCAGGCGGATCTTCCTATTAAAATTAACTGCTCATTGTTGCCGAGCATTCTCTGAAGGTGGCTAGGAACCAATTTTTCAGTAAAGAATCGGTCTTTGACCTTAGATTTGCAGTCATTATTTGTCACCTAGTAGCATTGGTTTTGAAAGTAGTATCTTCTTTGTAGGTCTCAAGTATGGAATTAGTTCAAGAAATTCATCAACTGCTCATGGACCGCGAAGATACTTGTCACAGAACGTGTTTCTCTCTACAACTTGATGGTAACACTCTTGACAACTTTGCAGAGCTGAAAAATATCGAAGGTCTAAAAGAAGGTTCAGTAATAAAAGTCGTTGAAGAACCATATACAATGCGCGAGGCAAGAATCCATGTCAGACATGTGAGGGATTTGTTAAAATCGCTAGATCCTGCCGACGCTTACAATGGAATGGAATGTAACTCGTTAAGTTTCTTAAATACTGTGACTCAAGGTGATATCTTAGGTAGGCTTTTTAATTTTTAAAGTTATATGAAAGCAATATGATGTTTAAATGGTACTTTAAAAAAATGTTTTTTATTTTAGAAAAGAAGAAAATGCGCCCAGAAAGTGTAGACTGTACTCCCCTGACTATATAATGCCCGATAGTAAAGATCGGCCTTTAACATCTTTACAACCCCAGTTTAAAGATCACAAGTCACCGCAATGTGTCAAGGTAATAATATTAAGAGTCATATAAACGCTAAATTAAATGCGCATATATGTTTTTTACATTTGCATTTTTGTCTTGATTCTTACTAACCAGAACTAGAATGTATAAAATGTATTTATTCATCTTAAATTATGCTAAATTTATTGTACAGAAAAGTTATGCATAAATACCAAGTTAAGGCCTCTTATTTAAATTTTTGTTTGTATTTTTTAATATCTAATGACCGATTTTACACTTCCATAAAAATTTAAAACAAATATTGTTGTACAGTAAATACAATGTTTTTATATTCACATTATTATAAACAGTATATTTGCCTTATATAAAAGCATCGTAAATTTCTGGGGTCCTATTAAATATCCTTGCAACAAACTTAAAGGTGTCGGTTAAATAAATATAAATCTAGTTAAATTTTATAAACTTGCTTTCATTTAACAAAATTTATTTAAAAGTTTGGTCGTAACTGCTTTAAAGAAATATTGAATAAAAATAATAAAAAAATGTATCATACAGGGTTCATTTAAAATGTTCAAAAAAAGAAAATAAAAATCTGAAGAGGAGGCCATGACTTGGTATTTGGGCATAAATTTTGATTCTACGTAATTTTTTCATTTTACTTTTTTTCTATTTTAAAAAAGTGTACTTTACTCATAAGCAGATTTTGTTTTTTTACCTACTCTGTATATCCTTTAACTTTTAATCAATTAAACTACTTCTAATGCAGTTTGAGATTATGCATCAACTTTTATCATGAATAAAATTTTCTGACAAATTGCAAATAAAAAGTTTTCATATATTGCACATTTAGTGGACCACATTGTTTATTCCTAATACATAAATCAATTTCATTTAAACCCTTTTCAAAACCAAGAATTAATTCTTTGCATTCATTAAAAACATCCAATTTTGCACAATTATGTTTAGGTTTTAACAACGTCCGCTTGGAATCCCCCTCCAGGATACCGCAAGTTACATGGGGATCTTATGTACCTGTATGTTGTTACTCTGGAAGATAAGCATTATCATATATCTGCTTGTTCTCGAGGATTTTACATTAACCAGTAAGTTAAATTTTAAGCCGCGTATAGACTTGTGTAATGCAATGTGCAACACAACATGCAATGCAACAAAGGGTCTTAATGTTGTTGCTGCAACCTCCTCTGCAAATAGGCTTACACGCATTTGAAACGAACTTGTAGATCAACGTTGATTATTTTAACATATTACTTATTAAAATAAAACCGAAAAACCAAAAGATGTCAACGAAATGTCCACGCTGGCGCTGGTAGAAAATTTAGCTATTTGATAGGAAAATTGGTTTATAAATTGATTTCTCTTTCTAACATTCAATTAATTAAAGTATTTTTTCTTCTATCTTCACATTTTAACTATGTTTGCATTGTTTCTTGCAACAACATTCAAATACCGGACACTCGGATACTGCGAACTGATCGGACGCCTTTTTATTCACACAAAAAAACTGACACCTACCTATATGGATCGCGACGAACGTTCCAGCGCGCAATACGTGACTTTACGTTTTTCTTAGACGGTTAGTAAGTCAAGCATTACAAGCTAGACTTCTTTGAGTTTTTAAAAACACTACAAGCAGAATCACCTTTTAGATGTTCAGCCGAAGAATTTAACCCCAAACCGGCTACTCCTAGTCATTTGTGCCATTCACTGATAGAATTATTAAATCAAGTCTCGCCTCAGTTCAAAAGAAACTTTGCTGCGCTACAGAAGAAGCGAAGTCAACGTCACCCATTTGAAAGAGTTTCGACTCCCTATCAACTGTATGCTTGGTGTGCTCCCACCATGGATCATACAATTGATGCTATTAGAGCAGAGGACTGTGAGTAGTAACATTATAGTATTCTAGTATTTTGAATTATATACCAAATAAACGCTAAAAGTATTCAATTGTTGCTAAGTTATATTATTGTTTATACCGGGTGTCAACGAATTTATTAGACAAGTCATAACTCCTAGCATATGGGACTTAGGACTTGGTCTAGGTAAATAATGTAGGAAGAGGAGAGTTTTGCATGTTTTTCACTTTTTATTTACTCCCGGTTTAACCGGAAATGGCTCCAATTTTAAATTTTTTAATAGAACACTCTTTATATTTTTACATTTTCGAAACCTTAAGACATTTCTTAATCAGAATGGAAAATTTTAAAAGTTTTTAAGCCTACTTGATTTTTTAGAGCCTTTTTAGTATGCCTTCTAGATGGCCATGATTGGGCGAAAATTAATTTAAGGACTCCAGGTGATGTCAGAAAAATACGATTGGAATACTGTTAGTGACTATTATGAATAATAAATGTTGTCAAATTGACGTATTCGTGTCTACTACTATTTTTCAAATGGCAGTTTTCTTAGACAAGCACTTAAAAAAATGATTTTTAACGAATCTAACAATAGAGGAAAGTGACCAAATATGGAAAACCATTTTGTTTTTTACACATAATTAGTAATTATTAACAATCATATATGTTATCTTCATCGTCTTTTAAAAACTAAAAATGATAAGAGTTGCTAAATCTGGAATTGGTACCCCAAATATGGAATACCATACTAGACTGGGCCAAAAATATTGACTTTTATTTATTTTTCTAAAAAAAACTAAAAAAACAGAGTAGCTAAATCCGGAATAGGTACCCCACATATGGAATATTAGAAACTAGACTGGGCAAAAAAATCGACTTTAATTTTTTTTTAATATATCAAAAATATTTTTACGGTGACAAAAAGAAAATATCGTGAAGATTTGAGCCCTTAATATTAATATTTAGAGGTGCTTCTTCTTTAATTTAGTATAGTAGTATTTTTTAAAAACCTTAAAAAGTTATGAAAAAAGCGATAAAAAAATCGTTGCTACAGCGACGAAAGGGCTTGCTTTACTGTTATGTTACCACTTCTGCTTGCAAGTGGGCATTAAAAAAAAAGAGACAAACCCCTCTAATTGCGTGTGTGTTTCCTTTTAGGATAAATTCCGGTATTTCATATTAGGAATACTGTTCAATATTTGGTCACTTTCCTCTACCATTTTTTGGCGATTGGACTAAAAATAAAGAGATTAATAAGGGCTTATGGGCACTTAAATGCAATATTAAAAATGAAGTTATACGCGTTGGTAGTAGCTCTCCTTTAGTTTTTATCCAAGTACACATGACAGTGGTTCCTTACATGAAGGAAGCATTAGAACTAACTTTTATACCCTACGTCTAGCATGTTGGCATTCCTTTACTTTAGCAGCATATCTAGAGTCACCTACCTAATGTACATTCTTCCTTAGCCTCCACGTTCTCTCTATCTGTCCCCCATAGAGCTATGGAACCATGGTAGAAAGAAGATTCAGTAGATTGTCTAACCAACCATATATATCAGCAGAGTTGAGGAATGAAATTCAATGATATCAAATCATGTCTAGAGGATATACCCATCATTAAAATTTTATGAACTTCCCGTGTGTTGTTTTACAGCCAAATTATAGCAAATATTATTGTAGATGAAATAGCACTGTTTAATATAATATTTCTAGGTGTTGCAATTATGATAACTAGTATATTTACACATATTTAAAAATCCTAATTAACTTGATTACTAATGCTTGATTAATTTTAGCACTTTCTTCTAAGCTTGGCTATGAAGAACATATTCCAGGACAAACAAGAGACTGGAATGAAGAATTACAAACTACCAGAGAGCTTCCTAGAAAAACTTTACCTGAACGATTGCTCCGAGAAAGGGCTATATTTAAGGTAAAATGATTTACTTAAATATTTCATAAAAAAGTATCATTATTATTATTTTAGTTTCTTGCCATCGTTTTTTCACATTTTACTTTTTAGGTTCATAGCGATTTTGTTGCTGCAGCAACTCGAGGTGCTATGGCTGTAATTGACGGAAACGTAATGGCTATTAATCCTGGTGAAGAGGCAAAAATGCAAATGTTTATCTGGAACAATATATTCTTCTCACTGGGATTTGATGTTAGAGACCACTATAAAGAGCTTGGTGGAGATGCTGCGGCATTTGTAGCTCCCGTAAGTATTAGACAACTTTTCTAAAAATTGAAGCGTATGCCGGAATAACGTTCTAACCGACCGACAGTCTGGTATAAAGTTGGATCTTATAAAGGGTCGCAAGTAAGTGCGACCGCGTGTACAGTAAACTGATGGCCTGTCAGGCGACCTGCAGAACTGCTAAGCGACCTGAAGGTTTGTAATTATTTGATAGGCCGACAGGCAAGTCCTATGGAACATATACACGGTGAGGCAGGTCTTCGAGCTTACCTGAACCCAAGGAAGCTCGCAGGTAGGAGCAATCGTGTGTATAGTGAACTTAAAAGTTGTTTAAAATAATACTCTCTTGTATGATTTTTTAATGACTTATTTTTTACCACGTCATCGTCACAATAAGAGACCTTTGACCCATTAAACGTAAAACAAGGTCCTAAGAGACTTGTTTCCGTGTAAAAACGTTGTAAGTGATATGTATATAAAACGTTGTTTTAGGATTTTTTTCTTACTTTCAGAACTTCTTATAAAAGGTTCATAATAAGATTTTTATTCTAAAGACAATAAAATCCCTATAAGTGAGCAACCCAAGTGTTGTAGTATGTTTTTTAATTGAAAGAAATATATAAAAAGTTTTTTTGTTTTTCCCAAAACTATATTTAGGCGATCGAAACGGTGTTCCGGCATACCCGTCAGTTATTAAATTTCAGTATACCTGCAGATTCGCTTCTAATAGGAATTTTGTTTATGGAATATTTATTATATTTTTCAATACAAAACCTTAATTTTGGTATTTGTTTATTATTAAAAGTAAAGAGCTTATAGCTTTATTTTTGATATCGAATTTTTCTTTAAAACTTACAGAGGAATGATTTACAAGGTGTTAGAGTCTACAGTGCCGTAGATTTACCAGGGCTGTACACTTTAGGAACAGTAGTAATTGATTATAGAGGATATAGAGTAACAGCTCAATCTATCATACCGGGAATTCTTGAACGTGAACAGGAACAATCTGTCGTCTATGGATCTATTGATTTTGGAAAAACCGTTTTGTCCCATCCAAAATACATGGATTTGGTAAGTGTATGCAAAGTCTTTATTGTTGCGCGTAAAGGCATTATCCACTAATTTACTTTTTTATATTGAGGGCCATACCACATTATCTAGTAGCAAAATAAAAATTTTAGAGGACAGACAAAACATATGCTTATTATTTGGTAAAAAGAGATGTTATTTTTTTAAATAATATTATGTTATGAAAAGACCATGATTTCTAATATATTTTTCAAGTAAATATAGTTCATTATTTAAAAGTTACAGCATATTAAAAAACAACTAAAATTAATTATTTAAATGTTACTTATGAGGTACTGCGGTGTGACCTCAAAACTTTTTAAAAGTCAGATTTTTTTGTTTGTAATCCTGATTCTAAAAAAAGGATCCTTTGTGTTGACCAAAAATAATATTTAAAAACTATCCAATTTTAATATTAAACCTGTAATAAATTTCTCTTATTGTTTGCAAATGAAATCTGAGATAATTCTTTAATATAAGTATGTGTTAAAAAATCTTGTTTTGTGACTTCTAGTGAACTGAAAATTGGATGGAATTGGTAATGACAAATTTAAGGTATTTTAGGTCGTTTTTACCGATCATTTTTTTTTGTTTTTTAACAATTAATTTGATTTTTTAGCTAAATAAAGCAGGTCAACAGCTCAAAATTTTACCTCATCATGTACTTAATGATAAAGATGAAGCAGTGGAATTATGCTCAAGTGTCGAGTGCAAAGGTATAATTGGAAATGATGGACGTCATTACATCTTGGACTTGTTGAGAACCTTTCCCCCAGACGTTAATTTCTTGAAATGTAAGTGCTTTTCCACAAATTAATGAAATATCGGTAAACATTTTTTGATTAATTATGATAAAATTTGATGCATATGAGCCCTTTTACAATCAAATATAACTAAAACTTTATTATATGAAAAAGTATGTAAAATCCTAATAAATAAAGAAGTCAAAAATCAGGTAAAAATTATGTAAATTTATGTACAACTTATTGATTTTTTAGTGGACGGTGAAGAATTAAGCAAAGAAGTAAGAGCTCATGGTTTCCCCATTGAGCACAAACACAAACTATGTTGCCTTAGGCAAGAATTGATTGACAGTTTTGTCGATGCTCGATACATGATGTTTATCAAATATGCTGCATACCATCTTCAACAACTAAACATTAAAAAAACTGGCGAAAAAGTTAACAATAAGGCAATTGAAGAGAAACCAGCAGAGAAGAGTGAAGAACTAGTTAAGGATAACAAGGAGGTAGAAAAGGAGATTACAAAAGATGAAGAAAAGGAAAAAGATGAAAGGGAGGACAAAAAGAGTCAAATGGAAGATGATGAGGCTAAAAAGATTGTTGAGAGTATTACCGATGGAACTAAATTGGAACGTAAGTAGTATAATTGGAGAATTATGGGGAAATTTAAAAAACCAGTTAAGGTTGACGTGTTGCTCCATCCTTGTTTTATCATAAGATAGATATTAGGTGACCGTTACCATTTGCATTAATCAAAGATCTTATAACAAAACTTCTGCCGTTAAATTAGCAATTTTATTAATCTTCTTTCGATTTTTTTCTCTAGTTGTGTCAGTTTTAGACAGTATAGTACATTGGAAATATTAAGCTGGATTTCAATTAGGTTTTTCTTTTTTAGTTGAGGAAAGTACTAAGAACATTGTTAAGACAGCTTCAGTTGCAGTAGGTTCTCTTAAGGATACTGAGTTTGATATCAGATTTAATCCCGACGTTTATTCGCCTGGTATTAAGCATTCTGAAAATTTGGATCCACCGCTATCAAAGCAGAAACAGCTTGTCAAAGATGCAGCTGAGTTTTTGTTGACAGTTCAGATACCTACTTTTGTAAGTATATCTTATTTTTTTTACGTTTTATATCATAAAATAATATAAATATGTATATATATACCTTAATTTTAGTTTTAGAAAAAAAAACAGGATAAAAATAAATAAAGATGGTACCGGAATCAGAATTATATTGTAATTTTTTACACTATCTTCTTTTCTAGATCAGGGATTGCTTAGATCATTCTTCAGCACCAATGGATGGGGTCACTCTTTCTGAGGCTATGCATAATAGAGGAATAAATATTAGGTACCTTGGAAAAGTAACAAACTTACTGGCTAAAGTGAAACAACTCGAATATTTGCATAGTATCGCCGTAGCCGAATTGATTTTGAGGTCTGCAAAACACATTTTTACTGCATATTTACAAGGTTGTGAAATGATGAATCTATCTGTAGCTATAGCCCATTTTTTGAACTGTTTCTTGTACTCGGGTGCTGTTGCAAATCCTTTGCAAAATGTCGATGAGGTGAGTTGGGTCAAAGAATACTAATCCATAGGACATCACAAGTGAGATTTCAGCGTACCCTGAAATTTTAGTACCTACCCTAACCACCAGATAGCAAAAGTAGTCCAATCGACCAATAGAAACTCGACATGGGCATCAACCAATTTTCTGATTGGTCCGTTGCCAACTATCGCTACTTGGTGGTCAAGGTAGGTACTAAAATTTCAGAGTATGCTGAAATATCACTTGTGAGGTTCTATGGATTAGTATTCTTTGGTTGGGTGGATAAAAAACTTAGCTAGTTCGAGTTACACAGTTTGTTATTTATCATAACCATACTACTAATATGTATTTTCTTTTTCAGTTTCAAAGCCGAAATAATAAAAAACGTAACAAACGTCGTGGGAGAGCAAATCCGCTGGCATGCAACGACAATAATGAATGGGCTAACCTGACTCCAAAATCTCTGTGGACACAATTGAAGCAAGAACTTAAGGCCTATTTTGACTATGACTTGCCGACAAACGATGTTGAAATTGTTATTGACACTTATGGGCTCCAAAAAGTTTCTTTATTAAGAGGGTTCTGTCTTAAATGTGGTATTCAGATATTGCTTAGGGACTACAATTTGGATTCAAAGAACAAGCTTATTTTCTTTGAAGAGGATATTTTAAACGTTTTTCCTATCGTGAAGCATATCAATCCAAGGGCTACTGATGCTTACAATTTCTACACAACAGGTAAATATATTTGTTAGGCAAATTTACTTTATTCTACTAATTTTAACTAGACTGGCCAAAAGTAATGCAAAAAATTATTCAAAAAGTATTATTTTACTCAGGGTTCGCAGATATACATATGTATATCAAATGATATGCAGCGTGTCCGCTTTTTTATTATTAATTTTAAGAAAAACAGTTATTCTTTAGAAACGGTTTTGCATGGTTTAAAACCTAAAGAGCAATCATTAGATAATCATTTTTTTTTCAGTAGTATATGAGGTATCTCAAAAAATATCATTGGGGAAATTCAAGGAAGTACCCTTATTTTTAAAAATATCGAAAATTATTATTAAAGAAAAATGTTAATAAATAAAAATAACTCTTAAATATGCAAACTCATTCATTTTCAAAAAAAAAAAAAAGAAATAAAAAAAAATAAATAAATAAAAATAAAATACTGAAAATTTCCACCTGTTTATTTACAAAATTTATCTTATTTTTAGGTCAAAGCAAAATTCAACAAGGTTACTTGAAAGATGGCTACGAACTCATTAGTGAGGCACTGAATCTCCTAAATAATGTATATGGTTCTATGCATCCAGAAATAGCACAATGTTTAAGAATGATCGCCAGGCTTAACTATATCATGGGAGAAAATGGAGAGGCAATGGCTTATCAACAAAAGGCTGTACTGATGTCGGAAAGAGTTAATGGCATCGATCATCCCTACACAATCACAGAATATGTAAGCTTTCTAATAGTCTCTGGGCCAGTAATGAAATTGATTTCATGATAAGAATACTTTGAAAACTTTTTTGGGGTTCCTTTTGACGAATCTACCATGATTATATATTTTTAAATCTAGACTTAGTGTATGTTTGTATGACAAGTTCGATAAGCTATTTCTTTTATTTGTAATGGCTTGAGTGATGAATAAAGATTACTTTACTTTTTTTTATTATTCATACCGCCATATATGGAAGTGGCATCAGTCTGTCAATGTCAAATGTATCGTGTATCGGATTAGGCGAACGCGTCACTTTTTTGTCGAACAAGTTTACCACGTTTTACATGCAATTTTTAAACATGTTGTCAAAAATGGTAAGGGTTACAGTCATGAAACCATAAGGTTCAAACACATGTTTCAGGTATCGGACTAGGCGTGTTTCGTGAACTTGTCCGAGAAAAAGTGTTCGCCCAGTCCAACACCCGAAACATTTGACATTGACAGGCTGGGTTATAGCGCCTCTTCCATAAATGGCGGTATGAATATTTGTGGTAGACTGGTCAAAATGAACCCCCATTAAAAGGTTTTTAAAAGTGTTCTTATCATAAAGTCCATTACTGGCTTAGGGACTATAATAGATTTTTTTATAAATTACATAATCGTAATTTGTTTTCTTATATGTCTCAGCGTTATACTATATATTTAATAGTTATTATTTTTTAATTTTAGGCTCATTTAGCATTATATTGCTTTGCAAATAGTCAGATCAGTACAGCGCTTAAATTATTATACAGAGCAAGGTACTTAGCTGTAATTGTTTGCGGCGAAAATCACCCAGAAGTTGCCTTGTTAGATGTAAGTATAAATATATTATATAATTTTAATTTTCTATAGAGATAACAGTTTTATGGATTTAGGATTTAGTAATAACTATAAGTTGGTTATTTAGGTAAATTAAAAGCTTTACTTTTTTTTAGAGTAATATTAGTTTAATTCTACATGCAGTAGGAGAATATGATCTATCCTTGAGGTTCCTAGAAAAAGCTTTAGCACTAAATATTAAATACTACGGCTCAAAATCCCTTAAGGTTGCTGTCAGCTATCATTTGGTGGCACGGACGCAGAGTTGCATGGGTAACTTTAGGTCTGCATTAAATAATGAAAAAGAAGCATTTACTATTTATAAACAACAGGTAAGAAGGGCTTATACTTTCCTAATATGGAAAAAATATCATAACTGAATTTGTTTCTTTATAAAACGCGTAAACGACTTTCTAAAAACGTCAACTTTGTATAGCAACATTTTCATATTTGTTACACATTCTGTATAACTAATTGTTTTATTTCTTTTTTAGTAGTGTTATTTGGTGTTTATACCAAATAAAAAATATATAAATATGTAAGAATTTTTAAAATTTTGTAGCTTGGTGAAAACCATGAAAAAACCAAAGAATCTTCAGAGTGCTTGAAGCACTTAACACAACAGGCAGTAGTTTTACAAAAGAAAATGAACGAAATATATACAGGGAAAAACGGTGCCTCGCTCCCACCCATTCAAATCCAACCTCCATCAATGGGTTCAGTGTTAGATATGTTGAATGTTATCAATGGTATTCTCTTTGTACAAATAAGGTAGGTGTTAAGATTTCATCCATACTGCTTCACATGTACATACATTATGCCAAAAGATACATTTTTTCTACTATGAATCTTTGCCATCACATTTTTTGTTGTACAGGGTGTTGGATGGAAATCCTTTAATATATTGAAATCCCAAGATCCTGACGTAAAATAAAATTTAATAAAAATAGTTAAAAATAACTGACCACTATTAATTACTAAAATATATACTGTCAGCATTCTCTTTAAATCCTTTGTTTTGATTTTGTGAAAATTATATATACACATTTTCTATTTCCGCAATAAAAATCACATTATTTACCGGTAAAAAATACATTAAACCTTTTACATAAGTTATTCGTACACGCACTAAAAGCTAAATTAGAAACAATTCCGCAAAAAAATTGAGTTGCAAATGGCAAATAATTAATTGGTCTGCAAATCTTTATATTTTAGCAAATTTCCAACTTTTCAAAATGATGTAATACCGAAGTTATAATTAATTTTAATTTTTAGGTTTTTTTTTAAATAACATCTTTTTAACTCACCCTGTATAGCAATTTAATACTTTTTTATAAACTGTAGATACCTGTGCATAATTTCTATAAACAGTTTTTTCCAATTGCAATAGTAACGTCAATATCGTAATTAATTTTTTTTTATTAATTTAAGTAAACTGTTTTTGGGACAACCTGTATAATATTTTTTAAAATGTTAATAATTGTTTTTCAAATCTTTATATTTAAGCAATTTTATAACTCTTCCGATAAAATAATAACGGAGTTATGATGAATATTAGTTTTTAGGATTTTTTAAAATAACATCTTTTTGACCCACCCTGTATGAGCTGTTTTATACTTTTTTATAAACTATATGCAGACCTGTGCATAATGTCTTATAAACAGTTTTTTTCCAATTGTAATAGTAACGTCAATATCGTATTTTAAATATATTCTTTTAAATTTAGGTTAACTTTTTTTGAGACACCCTGTATATAATTTAATTAAATATTATTAATTGCTTTGCAAGTCTTCTATATTTGAGCAATTTTGTAACTCTTCCGATAATATAATAACGGAGTTATGATGAATATTAGTTTTTAGGTTTTTTAATATAACATCTTTTTGACCCACCCTGTATAGTGATTTTAAATATTTTAATAAACTATGGACTTTTGTGCACAATTTTCATTAACACTTTTTTTTTTCATTTGTAATAGTAACGTCATTATCGAATTTTAAATATATTTTTTTACATTTTTGGTTAATTATTTTTGGGACACTCTGTATAGGTTTTAAATATGCTGGGTTAAACCTACCCATACCACGTATCTAGTGTCAAAATTTTATTTTATTATCTTAAATAGCAAACATTTTACAGCGTTTAAAAAAATTGTCATTTTTATTTTACTTTCCACACGCTAGGTAGAGAGTGCGGAAAATTGTTTTTACACTATTTCTTAAATCGTTTTTGGCGATCTATAAAATGAGATATTAATGTTTTTACAAGTTGTTTCGTTTGCGAGAAACGATACATCAAGTAGGCGAGGGGGTGGGGGGAAATTTTTTCTTTAATTTATTAATTTTTTTTGGAAATATCTATATAACTGTTAACCAATTTTTTACAAATTTTCTTAAATAAAAAAGTTGCAAAAAATTGTCGTAGCACATTAAAAATTAAAAAAATCTTTATAGTTTGGCCAGATATACATAAACATCCTGTATGTATAATACACAAAACACTAAAAGATTTAATACTAACTTTTAACAGCACTGTATAAAATACACTAATAAAAACACCAAAAATAGCCCAATTATATGTATAATATCAAACAATTTAACCCTACATGTTCTGACCAGATGTACATAAACACCCTGTACATAACTCTGTTCAAAGCGCTAATGACCTCTTTTTTTTATTTTATTAGTCATACTTCATAAAAACCACTGTACATAACGGATTTTCTATCATAACTGATTTTTGTTAATTTGGCCTGGATTATTTAAAACATCCTGTATATTATATTTTTTCTATTTCACTATAAATATATAAATTTTAAAAATTCTATATCTAATTGTACCAATTTTTGCTTTTTCTTATTTTAAAAACACTTTGTATAATGCATTAAATACCTTAATTACCATACCTAATATTAAAACCCTCTATATAACTTTTTTTACTGCATTTATGTATGTAATATACGTAGAAAAAAATCATATGAAATACATTCAATGCCTAAGCAGCGTGTATGCGAAAAAATCAAAATAAATCGACCCCGTACACGTCCCTTTGAGCTTTATTTAGCGAGATTTTGTACTGAAATCGGACACAGTTTCGTATAAAAGTGTGGATACGGACCTGAAAAATTCCAAATTTTCCGATCCAAGCCTTATTTTCAACCTGTATACCGTATTTTTTTAGATATTACGAAAAAACCTGGCAAGTTTTAAATCAACTGACAGTTCATATATTTTAAATAAACCTTGTATACAATTATGGACCAATGTTGACAAAAGATTGATTTCACGGCAATCTAGTCGAATTTGAGTGACGAAATACTGGCGAAAAATCGCGATTTTTAGGCAAAAATTTGACACTTTTTTTTTAAACGTGTTTTTACCCACTTCTAAATGTTTTGGAAAAAAATGGTATATACGTTTTTTAAAGGCAATTAAACGATCTAAAGTATGGTGTAAAAATAAATAAAAAAATTTATAAATAAACCGACAATTTATTGCCAAAGTCAAAACTTTTTATCGTCAATTTCAAAAATTCGTATCTCTAAAAGTGTTTGCTCTAGCGACTTAAATTTTGGATATGCTCTAGCTACAACATTAAACTATATTCCATAATTATTTTAGAATTTTAGCTTAAAAGATTCTTGAGTTATTAAAAATTATGTAAAAAAATGTCCTGTTTTTTGAAAAAATTGAAAACTTTCAGGGTTTATAAAACACTCTGTATAAATGGTAGAGTCACGTTTTATATCTTAAATAATGGAAATTTATGCTAGGAATACGATAAAATAACAATTTTTTGATACAGGGTCAAATTTTTGAGAAAAAAAATAAAAACGGCTAAAATTTGGTCAAAATTTTAAACTTTTTAGTTTTTTCAATTTTTTGGCAATTTCTAGAAGGAAATCTAACAGAAGACCATTTAGAGAATTATTCTCCTAGATATTTCCTATACGATAGATATATTTTGATCAAAAAGTAGTTCGGGTCCTGATGGTCAAACGGGCCTCCGAAGATGACCATGTTTTTTTCAGAAAAATGGCAATGGTACCCAAACGGTGGCACCTACGGTACCCAATTTCAATAGGCTTCGGAAGGCTATTAAAACGCATATGTACCAGAAATTTCAAGTCTTTAACTTAAAAAATGCGACCTGTAGCGTGTTTCATAGGAGCAAATCGTTTTTTTCATGAAAAATGGCAATAGTATCCAAACGGTGGCACCCACGGTACCCAATTTCAATAGGCTTCTGAAGACCGTGGAGACCCATTTTTGTGCAAAATTTCAAGTCTCTAACTTGAAAAATGCGACCTGTAGTCGTGTTTCATAGCAATTAGTCACACACATACATACATTTTAAATTTAGTCCCATAGGCAATATATACGACCGGAATAGTACTTTACAAGTACGTTATTTGTAGGTTTTTTCTTTTGGTAACAAAAAGATACTTAATTACCTACTATTTACATTAAAATTTGCACTAAACACCCACAATTATTGTTTTTATTTGTACTTTGTAACCTTAAATTTTATCTGTGCCTTTAATCAGCTGACTCTTATTCCCCGTGCTCTGTTGGATGTTGCCACGTTGTAAAAGACCAATACATTTTAACATAATTTTAACTTATTTTAATGTGAACGTTTCGGTAACGACAACTATTCTTTAACATAATATTACGTTATTTTAATGTGTTATACTGTGATAAATACTAGGACTCTTAACAGTTTTGTATAGGTTGTTTAACAAATTTAAGTTCCTTTGAACTTTTGTGGTAAATCCATGCAATTTTTTTCTATGTGATTTTATAAAATAAAATTTATGCTGCAAAGTGTTTAATAATTTCAATCATGGTGTAAAAATAATGTCAAACAACGAAAATTTTGTTTTTTTTTTTAGAAACGAATGAAGGACATTTATTCTAAGGGTATAATCTTTTTTAATTAATTGATGTTGAATTTTTTTAAATCCAAATAATAAACCTATATTAGTTGAATGGGCTACAGACCAAAGTTTGGTTGTTAAACTTTTTAAATGCAAATATCTAATTTATTTTATAACAAAAACGAGGATATTTTACCTTTACTACTGTTATTTCAAAGTTTTAAATGTATAAAATGATGTTTGGCAACATCGCGGGGAAGATGTGAGTTCTAAACAGCTGTTTAATAAAAATATCCTAAATAATGAAGGTTAACCTGAGGAGGGGAGTTGCAGACATATATTTGCAAAACTTTAAAAATGTTTGAATTTATCAAAAAAAGTATTAAGTATGTCTCTACACTACCCAAGGAGTCACCCATTTCAATATATTAAAGTTTTTCCATAACACTCTGTATATGTGACCTTACCATTAAGAGTCTTATATTTTTTTCTAGTACTGAAGATATAGAAAACTTCAAGGCTGAAATGGAAAAAAGGCAGCAAAGTGAAGAGTCTGAAGCACAACAGGAAGAACGAGATATGAAATCGAAAGAGGTAGAAGTAAAGGAATAGCATCAAATACATAGTTTTCCAGTGAGAGGTTGTTGACTTTTTATAGTTTAGCGGCAATGATAACTAGTTTTGCAATTGGTATAGAGATGGTATCAAGTTTTGATACTGGCAACTAAAAAGTTTGGTCAATTTTCGTTATAAATTGTGGAAAAAGTTATATAAAAACAGTCTAAAAGGAAGAAAAAGGAATATTTAAGCCATTTATAATTTAGGATAAAATGGGATTTTAATAATTCGTAATTCAATTATGGTACTAATTTACAAATTATTTGTCAAACATTAAATTTACATATGTACTACAAAAATTATTTTTACAAAAATAAGTATCTGGCCCATACAATTTAAAAAATTATTTGCAGTTAAAAATTTCAGTGATACAACTTGTTTTAATTTTTGTTAACAGCTAAGAGAGTTTTGTTTTTGCTGTTTAACCTTAGCATTGGTGTTGTGATTTTAAAACAAAAAGTTTATACAGGGTTTTTCCCAATGAGACATTTTTTATGAAAAAGTTTATATAACTATAGGTTCTCAAACTTATCTTTCTAAAGATAGAGGGCATTAAACTTTTCAAAAATCTTAAAAATAACTAAAACGCTGGTTTTAGTAAAGTTTGTTAGACTAGATATAAACGTAATTTAGTTAAGTATTTGTTGTTGTTGGTACATATTTGCTAAAAAGAAGTTATATAACACTTTATTTTTAAAAATGTTTCTTGTATGGTCCAGGAATTTACACTTTAGCGGAGATTCTAATAATTTTTTTCTGGTTAGTTGCATTAAAGAAAGTGGCCTATATTTTTTTGTCAATATTTACGCCGCCACTGGCCTTACTAATTAAAATTAGTTTAGGACTAGATGGGTAGATAGATAGATAGATAGATAGATAGTTTATAATACTAAAAAGAACACATTGTAGTACACAGGTTCGTCAGATAAATTAACTTCCCATTTAACAAATACCACAGCCAAATTTTATTAATCGGATAAGGCATATTCAAGATATTATTTAAAACAAGATTTTATTGTTTAAGTTTAACACCCTGTATCTTGGAAACAAAGCATTTCCGGATGTATGTCTATATGAACTTTTTTCATAAAATTGGCTCAGGAATACGCCGTTAAATTTCGTTACCGCAATTAGGAAACGCCCTGTATAAACATGGATACGCAAATTCTTGGTTCTCAAGATACAGGGTGTTAAACTTGCATACAAAATTGTTTTTGGTAAATATATATGTAACTATCTTAATTATATTTATTAAGTCTAATAGCGGATAATTTTGACAAAAAAAGTATGTCACTGACTTTTTGACAATTTTCTGGTACATATTTGAACAAAGCTTATTATGTTTTTTTTTACCCATAAAACAAAGAAAAAAGTTTTAAGTAATTGGTACAACGTAAAAAACAAAAAAAGGCTTAAATACTTTCAGTGATCAAACATAATTATTATTATCTTAAGCTGTGATATGTAGACTTCTAATTGGTGTGAGAAAAGCGCTTGTTCTTTTTTAGTTTTTCTCTCACTTTGTTCACTAATAAGGATGCTGATTTTTATTGCTTAGTATCATATTGGTGATTCATTAGTTAGTAGGTAACAGAATATTTTTATTTGTAAATAGTACCAAAAAGTGATACTTCTATGCCAAAACGAACAAGACATGTAAAGTTAATAACATTAGGTCAGCTAGGCTATTATTAGGTTATGTACATTTTAGACAAGTGATAGAGAAAAGTTAGTATCGAATGGTAATTCTTGGCAGCATGTTGTTTTCTGTGTTAATGCTAGTCAGTTTTATTGACTAACAGTACTTTTAATTAAATTAATGCTTTATATCGTAATTTTACGATTATTATGTTATTTTCTGTTTAAAAAAAATGGTACAATTTTATAAACATTCTTTTTCGCGTTTTTTTTTAATTACATTAAAACTGGAAAGCATTATTGAATAACCAGGTGCAGGTTGGGTAGCCTAACCCCAAAATTTGCACTTTTTTTAATGTTGTATACAAATCTTCTATCATATTTTCAACGCCTTAACATCTCTTGAAACGCTAGCGATAAAGAATGTAGATGAAAAAGCTGTGCTATTTTAAAAAAACAAGTGTTTAGCAATTGGGGTTTTTAAATAATAAAAACCTACAAATGCAACTTGACCTGACATTCTGTTAGAAACATAAGAAAGAGATCTTTTTGTATCGTAACAAATTTTAGATTACCGATTCTTTAACCCACTTTTGGTCACAACTGACTATCGAATATGAAGCGAAGTTAAAAAGAAAAAAGACAAAATTTTATGTCTTTTTTAGTACTTATTTTTGCTGTTTACTCTCTAAAACAATATTTCCTATAAACAGTAAATATTTTATTATTTATTACAACATACGACCATTTAAGTCAATACATTTTCCTTTTCTTTTTCCTTATGTTTCATACAGAATGCTTATACTATTTGTTAAAATATTGGTTCAAAACCGTTAATGGTGCAATTATTAATGTTCCTATTTTAGTATCAAACTATTAATTTTTTATACATACTAATTTCTTAGTTTTAGTCTAATGCCATAAGCAGAGTATAATATATTTGCAGTGATTAAAGTCCAAAAATCATTTCAACAAGAATATTTGTTTTAAAAACAAAAATTTTGGATTTTCGTTCAATTTCTGTAAAATAATTGATGATATAGGTAACCTGTGGTAGATCAAGTTAGCCAACAGATAAAACGTGTTGGATATCTATCAAAAATATCAACCTGAATGGTTGCAATTCACAACACAGAAAAATAAGCATGTTGCTGAAACCAAAAATGTCTTTGTATGTTTTTTGAGCACTTTTTGCTAAGTGTTGTTTGGTTTAGAAATTCGTAGATTTTTGTAATCTAAATTTTGTTATTAAATATTATCGATTACATTTGTGATGTTTTATTTTACTTAAAATTATAATTGTGGTACTACAGTACTAATATTCCACATCTTTGATGTCAAGGCATATATGCCCTAAAAACTTAAAATTCCACTTAGAAAAAAATTGTAAAAACAATACAGGAATATGAGCTTTATTTGTAAAGAAAAATTGACCAAAGTTAGATATTTCTAGCAAAATTTACAAAGCATTTTTTTTTTTAACAAAAAGATCATACCTATCCAAATTTATTTTGTTAAAAAAATAGAATTTTTAATATAAAATTATTTTATGCTGCACTATAATTTAAAAGCGGGTGACATACCAATTTATTTTACCTACAAAAATAAATGTAATAAAAAATAAGCCATCCTTCTATTCTCAGTCATTAAACAAATTCGCGGATACACATACTCGACGAACTGCAGCGATCAATTTCTTGAAAAGTAGGCTTTGCGAAATCTGGCAACATCATAAGGTTAGTAGGATGCATATGACTAGCATATTTTCACTTAAAACAAATGGCTTCTAGGGCTTTTTTTTATTCGGTAATACTTGAATTCACATTCACAGGTTAAAATCACCGTTAATAAAAAATCACATACACAGGTATACCTGTTAGCTCATCTCAACCATAAATTATGTGAGGCATTTAGGGGAGGGGGTCGAGTTGAATTCTATCAAATCTCACCGTGTGGGTGGGGAATCTCTGCAAATATCACGTCATTTTTCTTCCACTAGAAGCAGGAAAAATGTAACGAGATTTGGACAGGTTCCCCAGGAAAAAAATATGAATCAAAAATGTATTCTTGGGTCGAGGACCTTTTAAATAATTTTAATGACAAAATCAATATTTAGGTTTAAAAAGTGGTGCCTTTTTACATTTAGAAATCTCACGTAAGATTGGGGGATGGGTAAAACAAATCTCACCATGGGGGAGAGAGGTTCAAAAATTGAAAAAACACCTTACGTAAATTCTGGTCTCCTTAGTGCGAAAAAATAATTTTCTGAAAAACCCTTTAAATAAGTCTCATGTGCAATGTAGACGCTGATAGACCTTTTTGCAGTTGTGTAACAAGTTTTGTGTACCCACAAAAGATTTTTTTAATACACGTCGTGCCGCTTTAAAACGTTTATGGGGAATTTTTGCCAAGGCATGGAAAGGGGACGTTCTAAGCTATAAAACGAGAGACTAATGCGTCATTCTATCTGGAATGTATACATGCAGGAATTTTTTCTTCAATCTACCGGCTAGTGTTTAACACACTGAATGTCAATTTGAATGTATCAAGTTGGTACGACGTGTATAAGTAATGTCAGACCGTTATCGGCTTTTGCAAAACCTTCTAAAAATGATAAAATTATGAATTTCTATTCTTTTCGGAGAAATTTAACATGATTCCAAGACCATAATGTTGTTAATGATTGTGTTGTTTTGTTATAGGTTGTATAGAAAAAGGTTTTTCTAAATCTCAAAAGTGATATGGTGGTTAAATGACACACCTTAATTTTTTTATTTTGTGTTCTTAATCTAAACAAGCTTTACACTCTACTAAATACCTATAAAGTTTCTAAAATAAAATGACAATTAATTTAACTTAAAATATATAACATAGAAGATTACTTATTTTTTAAAATCCAAGGATGTTCCATCACCTTTTTTAGAGGCATTCTTTTCTCACTTTTGATAACAACCAGCTAAAAAAAATATTTGTATTTTTACATCATTTTTGCTTAATTAAAAACAAAAATTCTTTGATTAAAATCAAATAAGTAGAATGTTTCAACCTAATACAAGGCGCTGAGAACCAGAGCAGACCATCCCACAAATAAAAAAGTGCTCCAAAACCTATCTTCAATAGCATAGAACTTATTTATAAGGACCAAAGTGAACTAAATGGTGCCACTTCCATCTTATAATAATTATCAGTCTATACTGGCTCTACTTAATGCTTTATGCTATTGAAAATATAGTTTAAAGAACATTTTTTATTTGTGAAATGGCTCACGCTTCATATAGTTTAATTTAACATTAATAAAATTATTGATTGAGTATAGGTATCTCTAAAGTGTTCATCACTATACTCACATTTGATATCAAATCTCTAGCACCAGCAGTTATAAAATCTTCAAATTTCATATCTCTAGATTTAATACGTTTGTATGTGTCTTCTTGAGATTTTGCTTCAAATGGTGGGTAACCATGTAAGAATTCGTAGCAAAGAATACCTAAAAAATAATTTTTCCATTATATGTTTATTATACATAAAATAACCAAATGATAATAGTATTCATTATTCACAAGTAAATAGAGGAATTTGTAATTTCAGCTTGCAATACTATTTAATATGTACCCGATGACAGCTTTGCCAGCTATGAATCAACAGTCAGAATGCTGTCTCAGTTAATTTAGATAAGAAATTTCAAAAAATGTAAGTGTTATGAGATCCATACATGGATGAAACCACATATAGACTAATCAATTTACTATAAAACTAAATAAATGTAAAACACAAGATTAAATTTAATTTAATTACCTAAACACCAATTATCAACAGTATGTCTATAGTCTTTTTGGTCGACCATTTCAGGAGGTAAGTAATCCAATGTTCCACACATTGTGTGTCTTATTAAAGAGGGTGAATGAACCGACCATCCAAAATCTGCTAATTTTATATCTCCAGTTATGGTGAGAAGCAAATTTTCAGGTTTAATATCTCTATGAATTACTTGGTTCTGGTGACAGTAATCTAGGGCTTGAGCAACTTGGTATACATATTTTGCTGATCTTAAAAAAAAGTATATCATTACAAATGAAAACACCATAATGTAGAAAGAAGCTAAGTCCCAAAAATATTAAAAGGAAAACACTAATAGTGAATAACTGTAACCAGATTTAACCAGAAATTTTGGGTGCAATATTGATGTAGTTGTCACATTTTTTTATATTACAAATCGTCACCTTAATTGAAAAACCACCTAACTCCATTTTAAATAAAACATGCATTGCCATTTTTAGCCTTATAAAATAAGGCTCTTAATCACATTTTTATTAACTATTTAATTGTAAAACTATCTAATTCCAGATTTTATAAAAAAAATGTGATATTGATGCGATCTTTAGCCTTATTTTATAAGGCTAAAGATGGCAATGCATGATTTATTAAAAATGGAGTTAGGTGGTTTTACAATTGGGGCGACAAAATGCTGTACTTACAAATGTTCATTAAATCTTCCATTTGGTGCTGATTTTAAATGTGAATATAATTCTCCTTTCCCTGCGTATTCAAGAATCAAATAAATTCTGTGGGAATCATGAAACCAGGCTAAAAGTTGTAGAATATGGGGGTGCCTATAAAAGAAAAAATTAAATGAAATTCTAGTAATACAAGGATACAAATCAGTCAGAATCATACACAAAAAAAAACTTAAAATTTAACCCTTTTAGGAGGGGCTTTTGCTAATGACTTCCTGTACAGACAGGTAAAAAATAGATCATGCGGCAATGGCCGTCTCCAGTCCTTCAGTATAGTAGTATTAGCTGGAATTAGGATGTGTTATGTGGTACAAATCTATGATAAAACAAAACAATTCATAGAAAATTGGTTTATTATTTTATTGGTAAATATCAGGAACTCAAAAATATCAAAAATTCAAAAACGTCAGGAACTCAAATAATAAAACAACTAATTCTTTCAAGTCAAGTCAACTCGCACTCCACCTATACATATATCCCGTTCAACTTGTAGGTCTGAAACCCATTCCAAATGCATTTTAACATGTCTCCTGATATACCGACCAATAAATTAAAATCGTGATTTCACAGTTTCATACTAAAAGGATTAAATAGTGCTTTTTCATCTTTAAACAAGACTTACTTTAAATGACTCTGAATTTCAATCTCCCTCATAATTTGCCTTTCAACTCGACCCTTGACAATTTCCTTTTTAATTAAAGTTTTAAGGGCTACCATAAAACCAGTACGTTTTTCACGTGCCATGAATACTCGTCCAAATTTCCCCCTGCCAAGCCTTTGACCAAGCTCAAAATCATTCATGGACCATTTATAACTGAAACAACAAAAAATTATCAAAAAATTATTAAATTTATTTTTATTTGTACCAAATTTATAAACACATTTTAAAGGATTGTTAACTAAAGTTCTTAAGGGATTTTGTTTATGTCTCTCATAAATTAACTATTTAAACTTACTCCTCATTGTTAAATGCAGGATGTTCGATCATTTTCTTGACCAGATCCCTAGTACCCTTTTCTAGCTGTTCAGGAACTTTAATTTTTTTTAAATGGTTTTCCACTAATTCATTAGTATTTCGTACTTTGGACATGTTTATAGGATTATAGCACAAAATTTTCTAAATTAAATAAGCAAAATAGCACAAAATTCATGTAGTGACACAACCAACCGTTACCTTTTTCAAATTCAAATTTGGCATGTCTGTCATAAAGCTTTATTCTTCTTTACTGTAATGTTGGTTTTAAGTACTGCGAAAAATCATTTTTAATGCAACGTGTCGCCACGAAGATAATACCAAAGTTGGCTTAACAGAAAACTGATGTGTCAGTGTCAACCTAACCTTACTATTGAAATCCCCTTTAAGGGAAAATCTATTTTTTTATATAAATTTTAACTAATTTTTTCATAGTAAAAATACAAGTACCAAATTCATAATGTGGTTTGAAATTTTGCCCAGCTTTGGCATCATAGTCGTGGCTATGGCTCTCCCGCACGCATCCGCTTATGTAATCAACAAGGTAGTCACTGGAAATATGTATCGAAGAAGTACAAATAGTCCTGCACTACAACTTCAATATTTAAGAGATCTCAGGATTGGTGGTGATGCCTATGTAGTCAAAGGATTAGAAAATATTCCAGATGAAGAATAATTAAAGAATGATAGCTTTATACTTTTTAATTTTATTATATTATGTATACAGTAATGTAGAATGATCCTTGTAATGTACAAAGAAATATACTGTTTATTTTAAAACGGTATGTGTGTTTAAGTTAGTAACTTAAGACTTATCAAGATAGGAGTAAAGTAGAAGTGCTCTGCAATCATTTAAATGGTAAGTATATCTTTACTTGAATGCAGAACTAATGTGTTTTTAATTTATAAATAGTGGACACTAGTTTCCCACTCAGGCAACAATATGTACTATAATAACCAACAGTTCAGTTTTTAAAATGCCTTTGGTTTTATCATTAACAATTTACTACAAAGTTCAGTTGGTATGGGTGTAATGCTCCAATGAAAAGTTTGAAAACTAGACACAGCCCTACTGAAGTCAAAGTCAAAAACCTCTATATTCAAAAAATGGAAACTACAAGTTTTTACAAAAATGCAGCTCCATTGAATGAACTGGCATCAAAAATCAAAAATATAAATTAATGCATACCTACATTCTCAATATACACATTAAAAACACTAAAACAATTCTCATTGCTAACCCTTAAACAAATCAGGTACTTAAATTTACACATAAAAACAAATACTAAAATTTACTTATTAAAACAAATAATCCAATCTTAAAAATTATAATCTAAAAATTCATTCACCGTATAAGGTTCAACATTTAAAATCCTGTTAAAAACAGATTTTTAAAATCTTTAATATTATACGTTTGCCTAACACTTACCTTTGAAGACAGTTTGCAAACGTTTTAAACAGTTTCCAACATGTTTCCAACATTTTAAAACTATTGCTGAAACAACAAACAATTTAAAATTATTTTTGTGGCCACCCAAATCCCCATACTTAATATAGACATACCTTGTGGGAGAAGAAAGGCTTTTGGTTAGTTGTATGAACCATGTATACCATATAAAAATTTAATTTTTAATATTTTTTTTTATAAGCACAGGAATGATTTTTTTTAAAAAATTAAATGTTTTATTAATTTTTTCTTTTCTATACCCTATGGGTCAATAGTATACATATATTATATTTTATTTTATATACGAGGTGTTTCATAGCTATGGTAAGAAACTTAAGAATGTGATTTCCTATGACTTTATGAAAAAAGTTTCCATAAACATATTATGTCCGGACCTGCTTTATTTCTAAGGTACAGGTCATTAAAATTAAAAAAAGTCGATATTTCTAAATATCTTAAAAACCCTTTAACCAATTTAGACAAAATTTGGTACACTTATTTAATGTCATAAGGCACTTGTAAAGCTTTACCTTGAATAAGATTATTGAGAGCAGTGGCGTCTCAGTGGGTATCCTAGCTAATATTATTGAGAAAAAAAACTAGCCCTAGTAACTCTTTACAAAGTTTTTTTCTGATAAAGCAATTAAAAATGCAACTTTTTAGTCTTCTAAATTTTCTTTGTATCTAGCTTCATTGTCAAGAAAAAAATTTAAGCTACCTTAGGTTGTTCTAAAAAACACCCATAGTAAAAATTGAAGCTACTTCAATGTCTTCTAAAAAGTACCCATAGACAACATGATAAAAAAACAGAAATTAAAAAGAAACCATCATTTGCCTTAAAATAAATGAGCAGGCGTGTATTTTATTGGAAATAATCATTTTTATTATTTACTAAGGTCAAAATTGTTTATTGTTTAATTTTGGATTTTATTTTATGCTTTTATGAATGCTTTTTAGTATGACTTAAAGTGGCTTCAATTTTTTTTAATCAAAAACAAACCAATATACATACGAAGAAAATACAGGTGCCCAAAAAGTTGCCTTTTAGTTGCTTATCAGAAAAAAATATATAAAAATTTTATAAAAAGTCAGTGGCGTACTTTTTTCTTCAATAGTATTGGCTGTGATGCCCACTGAGACGCCACTGGAGCCAATAATCCAAATCTAGGTAGAGCTTTACAAGCTTCTTATTACATTGAATAGGTGTACCAAATTTTACTCCAATGTTCATAGGAACTCTTTCTCATAAAAAAAGAGAGAGATAGGAAATCACCCTTTTAAGTTTCATACTGTAGTTAGAAAACACCCTGTATAGAATATCGTATAAGCAATAGTTAAAGGTATATAGGCCAGTAAAGCAACAACAAATAAGGAAGTATGATTAGTCATCCCATCCATAATGTTTTCATGCCGGTATTCGCGTTAAACCGTCTCTTTTCCTCACATTGCCTATGAACGACTTCATTTTGCCGATTCTGTATATTATTTTATTAGTTATCTGTTAAAACTGTTTTTGAATAATATAAACAGTAAAATTATTGATAACACACAATAAAACACATTAATAAAAAAATAATTTATTGCAATGTTTAAAAAGGTATTGCACAACAAATTGCAAAATCTTTAACATATTTTGTTGCATCTACTCCCGCTTTTTTCAGTTGATTGGTAAAACACTGCTCTAAAATTGGAACAATTTTTGTAACCAAAGCCGTTGCTCTAGCGACATCTTCAGCTATATGCTGTGGTGCTTCTTTAGTGTCCCTTGTAATTTTTTGTATAATTTTAGCGTAACATTTGATCTGTTTAAATTTACTTCCACTACATTTATCTATATCTGTGTCAATGCTATTTAGGTCTCGTTCCATTTTTTTAAGATTGTCTAATGCATTGTTTACAATGCCTTGAGCTTTAACAACTTGTTTGGTAAAACATGCAATCAAATTGTGGGCCAAATCATCTGGTGTTTTTGGAGAAGTGATCAATATAGGTTTGACATTTGGCAACATCAAAACCTGTAAAGATATTTCATATAAAAAAAAACAGGAAAAAAATTGTAGCAAACAATATGCAGGGTGTACCAGAATTTGTGTGGGATCTCCCAAATTCATATAGAAAACATGAGGTTGAGGGCCAGAGCAGATTATCCCACAAAATCTTAAAAAGTGAGTTAAGACGTATTTTTGATAAAATAGCTAATAATTTCTTTTTTATGAGGGCCAGAGTGAAGTATAATTAAATTATAGGATAGTAGTAGCTCTTATGACTTTTGGTATGGTCTGCTCTGGTTCTCAACGCCTAATCATATGAGAATAATATAAGTTGTGACCCTTTGAGAAAAACCGAAAATTGTATTTTTATTAGAAAATAGGGCTGATTAAATAGGTTTAAAAAACCAGATAAACCTTTTTCCACCTTCATTTGATTTTAACAAAACTTAAAAAAAAACCAGTTACTATGACTTTCCAACTGTAATAATTAAAAGGGTACAACATGTTTAATATAAATTTTGTGTAGAATTCCATGTAGAATTTATTTTTTTTATTATACAGAGTTTTCCATTTAAAATAGCTTTGTTGGTAACATTTCCGAGTTAAACCGAAAGTGCCACATAACAGTTGAAAACTTAGAAGTCTGTAGGTTAAGAAGGTTTTTATCTTTGGACAATCCACGAAGGCTGAAACCCTAAATACTATCGTATCGTGGGTGTCTTTAGCAAGGTAAGAGGAAGTTTGTTAACAAGGGACTTAAAAACTTGAAAATTTAGGAGAGAAGGAAAGACCTCCGCTGGCGGCAGTTTTCCCTTCTAGAGACTAGGAATAAGAGAACAAACTAAGTGGGAAGTTCGGGGCCTGTCCAGTTGGACCGTATAGGGATGCATACGTGTGACACTACGAGTCTCTCTACTCGGAATTGCAAGTGGAGGAACTATACTGGACAACTCGTCGGAACAGAAGCCGTGAAAATACCTATAGGGTAAGTTATTTAAAGGGTGAGTTAATTACATGCTAAATAGTGTATATTCCACTAATCTGACAATTTAAAAGTGACGTAAAGAAAGCGGAGGGTTACAAAGTTGTAAAAAAATGCAATTTTGACATTCTCGAGCGTGGCAATTTTATTTTTATTTTGGAGAAAATAATTTAATAATAAGGAAAAATTTATAATCCGATACGATCCGAACGATTTCCACAAGCCGAAATAATAACAGTATTTTTTAAAAATAATTAAAATGCCCCCCCGATGAAACGGCATACATTATATAACATTTTTTTCTTCTTATCATCTAAGCTTTGCAACTTAATAGGTCTTTATGACGCTGGAGTAAATCCTTATTTAGCATCATAGGCTCCCCTACTACAAAATATTAGGGTTTGGTTTTCTCTATAAATACATATTTAACACACCTTTAGCTTTAGCCTTAGCAATGAGATCATCCAATTTTTTTCTTAAAGGTGCTAATGCCTTGTCTATTTCTTTATTAGCTTTTAATTCAAGTTCTTTTGCTTTAGCTTTGACTTTTTCAACTGCCTTGTTAAGGGACTTTTGCGCTCTAGTTAAGGCTTTGTCTACTACATCCATCATGTGGTGAAATGCTTTCTTTGCGTCATCTTTGCTTGCTACTATCTCATCATCCTCTGTGGCAAAGGACTAAAACAAAACATGATGACAATTTAAACATTCAAAAAAACTATGTATGTGTGTTATGTGTGTGTATACACCTGATGTTTACGTTTTTTCTTTAAGGAGTTAGTTGTGTTTCAAAATTTCAAAAAAAAAAAAATTTGTCTTTTTAAATAAAAAAATATGTTTAAAATGTTCTTCTAAAATTTCAAATCGATCCGAGTGAAATACTAAGAGATAGACCCTTTGGAAGTTCCGCCCATCAACCAAGTCAGTGCAGCATTTAGAACTTTATTCGCGGTTTTCTCAAAACTACATTTTTAAAATCGGTTGTCACGATTTCTTGAAAACCTATGAATCGATCTTCTTCAACTTTCGCACACTTCTTCAAAATAACATTATTTCGTGCTTGAACAAAGGACTTTTTGTCTCGATTTTTAAGTAATTTTTCAAGGCCAGAAAGGGTGCAAATTTTACTGAAAAAAGGGGGTTTTTGTTCTCAACGCCCCCAAAATGCAGTTTTTGTTTTTTTGTCTTTGTTCAAGCACGAGCTTTAGCTAACTAGCATCTACTAACAGAAAATTTTTGGTTTTTGAATTTTAGATGAAACTGTCATGAGGTATCGTGACTAAGCCAAGAGAATTTTTTTGAAGTGTCGCAGGAGGTGGGGTGTCAACGGCTTAATTTTTAATATTTTTCTATCAAAATTTCACAAAATACTTACAAACATGTATCTTTTATACGGTAAATTGTTTAAATAAAATATTTAATTAGATATATTTAAAAAAATCGTAAAAATGTACCTGTTTTGAGTCTTTGAAACCCACCTAACCCCTTAATAACAAGTCAAATCAATTAAACAAAATATATATCATAGTTTAGTTTTGGGTAATGTTTCCTAATTATCCGTGTCCCGTATAACATAAATTGGCATACATACGGTTAGTTATGTCTTTGAGCCTACCCTGAACTGAAAGGGAGCTCACGAGTAGTACGATCGTGTGTATACTGAACTGAAGGCGCGCTCCTACGTAAATAATAGTATCAGTTTTACTCGTAAACTTGCCTGTTAAGGTAGGCTCTAAACTATAGTAGATTTCTGGATTAAGATAAAACTCAAATTTGTCATAGCATACAAAATATACTTGACGCTATACCGGGACTCCACCAGATTACTAGCAATTCTGATATTTTCTTGGGATGAGTTAAACGATTTTGAAATTTTGGTCTGATGCATGGTTGGATAATCAAATTTCTGATGTTTCACATTTTATGTGGCACATTTGGTTTAACCGGAAGTGCTCCTAACCTCGCTTTTTTAATGGAACACCCTATATATTTTTATTAAAATTAATTTCTATAGACAATTCCAATAAAATACATATTCCACATGTTATTAGTTTTTGAGAAAATGACTTTTAAAAATGTCATGTTAACCACTATTGTTATCAATTTGTTAAAAATATGATAATAGAAAAGGGCTAATGCAATTGTTTACACATATTTAATGAATCTTATATCCCAGGGCTTCCCAAACTGTGCATCGCAGTGGCCTTCATCCAGGGGCATCGCGAGTTAATGGGACAAAGTGGAGTCAAGGTATTTTAAAAGAAAAGTCGATAAAAATACGATATTTTTTCCAAAAGTTTTTTTTTTGAACTTTAACTTTTTTAGGATAAGACAACGAAATCAAGCTATAATAAATGTCCTAGTCCTAATAATACAGTGGGAGAGGCGCAATGTAAGGTAGAGCCGTTGTGGTAGAGCTGAACCTACCAATAACCCCTGTTATATCCTATAACTGTAAAAATACTATTTCTGGTTTTATCGGAAATGCCACAGAAATTGACTCGTCAGTAAAGAACTTTAATATACTGGTTAAGCAAATAGGTATTGGGATATCGGCCAGTAAAGCAATAACAAAGAATGTATGTGACTAATCCAATCAGAAATGTTTACATACGGGTATTAACGTTAGATTGTCTCTTTTCCTTACTTTGCCTATGTGTTAAGTTATTTAGCTGATCTGGTATAACTATTAGGTTTAAAGATTGAGAAATATGTGTAAAGTTTAAATTTAAGGCTTAAGATAGTGGTTTCCATTTGAATTATTATTTTTTTACGAAAGTCAAATTCTGTGGCACTAAACAGGAAATGTATTTTTACGGTGATAGGATATACCTAAGGTTCATTAAATATGTAAAAAAAATCGCATTAGCCCTTTTCTATCATCATTTATCTTTTAAAAATCGATAAAAATAACGGTTAACATGACATTTTCGAACGCCATTTTCTCAAGAATTAATTAAGATAGGTAACCAGAACATATGGTACATGTATTTTCTTGGAATTGCCTGTAGAATTGATTTTTTCGAGAAATATATAGGGTGTTTAGCGGACACTTAATTTGGATGATTCTGTATAATTTAATATGATTGGGAAAAATATGTTAAAGTAAGTAATCAAAAATTTGGTGTCCTACTTTTATTTACAATTAAACTTATTTTATATCTTAATATTATGATTGTTACTTACCTGATGAATAAGTACATAACAAACAACGACAAAAAAGCAAATTTAAACATTGCAGAGAGCTTTGAGACGTTATGATGTTTAGCAACTTTTAACTTATATAAATAGTAATTTTATTTACGGTTTAAACGGGGATATTTTCTTATCGTTTTTATATTTGTTATTTGAATCAGATTGTGGGCATAAACCATAACTTTATATTCAATCAGTAAATATAAGCTTAAAGGTCTTGTTATTTTTAGCGAATATTTTTTTGCGGTAATATAAATTAATATTTATTTGCGATGATTAATAATATAGAAACTATACAACAAAGGACCAAAAATTTAATTCTTGTTAACATTTAATGATTTAGTAAGGTTCCGGTTTCTAGATTATAGACCAATAATATAATTAATACACCTAGTCAGTTTTCTTTGACAACAAAATTTTTAATATGAAATTGTTACAAATGTGTACCTAGGATACCTGGTATCCGACTATATTTTGATACATTTTAATCGCGAATAACTTTAGAAAAAATAAAGATATCAAAATGCGGTTTTTGCAGAAAACCTTAGATTTTATTTTTTCTTATATCTTTGCCTTAGTTGTGACATACCGTTAACAGAAAGTCAAAATAGCCGTCATTCCGATATATATATATATATATATATATATATATATATATATATATATATATATATATATATATATATATATATATATATTTTTTTTTTCTACAATTTTAAAATTCAATCTTTACCCTTCCAAAAAATGTAACATAATGGATCATCCATTAATCACGTGAGGCTTGAATAATGCGGGGGGTTCGGAAAAAATCACTTAACATCACTAGGGGTGAGAGCAATTTTAATGTCTTCATCTGAATATTTTTATAACGGTTATTTATTTTCTAGAATAAAATAAGATTAAACTTACTTTTATTTAAAAGTAATATTATAAAAAAATAATATATTTTGTATTAAAATTCACCCTTGATAGTAAATTAGGAGGGAGGGTTAGTTTTAAACCAGAACTAAATCCTAGAAAAATTTCAAGCTTACAGCTCCAAGTTTTTTTTAATTGTATTTTTAAACTTTTAAAAATATATAGAGTGATGATGTGCAGGGCTGATGCTTGCCAGGTGATAATTGTTGTATTTAGCATGCTATGACTCATCACTATACAAATTTCTAGTCTTACAGGCCCAACGTTGTACTCAAAGGGTTCACTAGCTCTGGGACTATTGGTAAAAAAATATTGTGTTCCATTTTAAATAACAGAGTTGCCCTTTATCGCACAATCAGAAGTGTTTTTGTGTCAACGGAATATCACAACAGAATGGCTGGAATATAATAAAAAAGCTTTAAAAAATCTAAGGCTTTCTGCGAAAACCACATTTTGATGTATTTATTTGTTCCAAAGTTCTTCGCGAACAAAATGGGTCACAATATAGTCAAACATCCTTTATTAAAATATTAAGTACCTATTAAAAAATAGTCGAATTATTAAAGAACAATCATTGGTGTCTCATAACTTCAAGTAGCAAGAAGTTAATTTTTAAAGTCACCAATTCTTGGTTAGAATTTTTGGCCTTTGTTTTTATTTATTGTTGAGTTTTTGAAGTTTCTTGTACAGTTTTTCAGTTTTGACATTTTTTTCCTTTACAAGAGAATATGGTATTCATATTAATATTATTTAAAGTTAAACAAAAAATTAAAAAATAATTAAATAACTGAATAATATATTTTAACATTTTAACAAGGTTGTAAACATTTTGGCAATTCTTGTAAATATATTACCATAAAGAAGGTAATTTACTAACATGGGAACAAAATTGCATTAAATACAATTTAAGAGTTTTTTTTTCTCATTTTTTCAAAATTTTCCACGGATTTAAAAACATAAATAAATTCCAATAAAAAAACATGTGCCATTTACGGAGTGTACACTCGAGGACAAAAAAACCGTCCAGCCAATTAATTTTTTTAACGGTTTTCTTTTGTTTAAAATTTACCTAAAATATTAATTTTTAAACAAACAACCCCGTTTAAAAAATTAACTGAGTAGACGGTTTTTATGTCCTCGACTGTACATGTTTTTTTATTTTTATCGAATTTAAAGCATTGGAACCTTATGTCAAATTCAAATTTGACTTCAAAAAATCCCTTATGACCAGAACTTCTTGTAAACATGCTGTGTTTATATTTAAAGTCCACCATAATAAAATATTCTATGTTTTTGTTAAACAGTGTTTTTATTATTGACAGTTTAATAAGGTCTACAAATATACATAAACCAAACATTTCTTAGTATTTGGGTTTGATATAAATTTTTATATTTTTTAAATAAATAAATTATCTATATTTTATTGATTTAAAAAATATTGAAATATTTACTCTCCAAATACAATATTTTACCAAGTATTTAGTAAAATTAAATTTTAATAAATTAAATTCTAAAATATGTAAGTGCTTTTTTTTAATGAAGGTAATTTAAAACCCTTAAAAAAGATGCCTACATTAACGCAAAAATTTTTCCTGTAAAAAATATGATTTACGAAGAGAAAATGTTGATTTTATATACAGGGTTCACAAAAGCTTGACAAACATGATTTTTCTCTAAAAGTCTAGAATAAAGTTTGTAATCGATAAAAATCATAATACCAAAATTCTACAGAACTGAATTAATTTTTAATAACACCAAAATCAGTTTCATAAAACTTTTTAATACCCCTTGTCGTTCAATGTGCTATTGTAAATATATTTTTAGATTATATTTTGCCTGAAACAGAAAACTAAAGGTAATTATTCTACTTCAAAGGAAACATTATGTTTGTTAACCCTGTATACAAAATGAAAATTTTTCTTTTTGAATCATATTTTTTTACAAACATTTTTTTTTATCAAGAATAAAGTTTTCCTGAAAAATATTTTTGATTAATTTGTCCTCCTTAATATTTAGATATCTATCTCCTTTAATTTATAATTTTTATTTTTGTAATTTAATTTTTGCGTCAAAGCTGCTTATCGATCGAGGGAAAAAATGTATCTGTAATTGATAAAATTATGATTATCGACCCTAGGCTAGAATTCCCGGAGCGCCTATTTTCCACAAAAAAGAAAGGTCATTCCCTCCTTTTCGCGCCTATTTTATTCCAAAGTTTTATTCCAAAGCACCTTATCCTTATTCACAGAGAAATTATTCACCAAAGATCCCCACTCAACATAAACTTTTTTAAAAACTCCCCTGTCACTAGTGTATGAAACTGAAGGGGTGATTTATATGTATTTTTATAAAAAAAAGGTTTCATAAACATATGTCCGGCTTTGTTTTATTTCTGAGATATAGGGCGCTAATTTTTTTTAAGTCTGCATTTTTTATATACCTTTACAACCCTTTAATCTATTTAAACGAAATTTGATACACTCATTTAACGAAGTAAGGGGCTTGTAGACTTTACCTGAATTAAGATTACTTGGTCCAGTCGTGTCTCAATGGGTACCACAGCCAATATTATTGAGAAAAAAATAACGCCACTGACTTTTTCATGAACGTCTTATATTTTCGTTCGATTAAGCAATTAAAAATGCAACTTTTTAGTGTCTTGTATTTTCTTCGCATATCGCTTGGTTTTCGAGAAAAAAGCCACTTTAAGTCATTCTAAAAAGTATCCATAAACAACAAAATAAAAAGTCCAAAATTCAAAAGTAAACAATTTTGAACTTAGGTAATAAACAAATGGCGATTTTCAAAATAATTCGCCACTTCTTATTAAGGGCAATTAACTTTTTTTTTGTTTTTATATAATGTTGTCTATTGGTACTTTTCCGCGTCCACGTCCGCGCTATGTGGGGCTATGTGACGCCGTAGTCGCGCGGCTAATTTTTGCAAGTCTGGACGCGGCTTTAGAAATAAAAAAGGTGCGGACATATGTTTGTAGGAACATTTTTTATAAAAAGACATAAAAAATCACCAGCTTAAGTTTCGTACCGTTGTTAGAACACACTATGTTTATTTATTTTTATCTTTAGTTACAAAATTCCAAAATAAAGAAGGTAAATCTAAGAAATATATTTATGTTTAAAGCTTAATTACTTGAAAACGGTTCGTCTGGCAAAAATTTTTAATAAGACGTTTTTTGTAGTCAATTTAATTTTCTAAAGGTATATGTGCAGATATATTTTACCTCGAGAGTTACGCAGCTTTGACGCAAAAATGAAAGTACAAATAAAAAATCTAAATTAAAGGAGATAGACCTCTAAAGGAAGGGCTCAAACCTTCACGATATATTTTTTTGTTGCCTTAAACAATATTTTCGATATATTTTTAAAAAAGTTTATATTTTTGGCCCAGTCTACTGTTTATTATGCTTTTTGGTGAATGAAATAAAAATCCTATTTGCGCTTAGTTGATAATATGTCAGTAAAACTCATAATTAGAGAGAAACTGCAGAAATCTTTTAAATAGTGAAAACACCTTAAAAAAGTTGAACTTAGGCTTAGTAACTCCTAAAAAGTCATGTGCCTACGGTCCAAAAGTTGCACTATGGGCTTAAAAATTTTAAAAGTAAAATAATAAAAAAAAACCATTTAGTCCAAATATTTTATTCTTGGTTTAAAATTTTCCTTATATTTGTTTTTCAAAAAATAACTTTACATCTACGAGAAGATAGTTTGCTTAGACAAAAAATAATTTTAAAACTAAAGGTGCCCATGTCTTCAATTACGAAAGTGGTTATTTTTATGTAAGGTATCTTAAGCCGCGTCCAGACTTGCTACAATTCGTCACTTCGAAGACCGCGCCACATAGCCCCATATAGCGTGGACGTGGACGGGAACGGAATTCACGTCATTTCAAGGGCTTGGCGAATGATTCAACAGTGATTCAGAGTTTGTCGGTTGTTTTTTTGCATCAAAGGAGCGCGTTAGTGTGACGGATGTTTGGCGAATTGTTGCAAGTCTGGATGCGGCTTTATGCAGAGTTGTTTTCGGGGAGGGGGTAATGAAACGGAGTTGTACCTCGTTTTGTTGATGAAAATCAGACTGAAAAATTTTCGAAGAGCAAAAAAAAGGTTTCACCGTAGAAAATACATACCTATTTACTGACTTTATTTGCACTAAAACACGTTTTATTTTGCATAAACTACTAAAAAAAAAACAAAACGGTCTCCCAACTTACAAATCCTGCTTCACACCCTCATTTCTAATAACCGTTAAAAATTTTTTTCAACCTTCCTGGGGGTACCCTCCTTAATAGATATACAAGAGTAATAGGAAAAGCATGAATTAAGTGGTTGGTTTAGTCTTTATACCTGATGACCTTTTTTGCTTCCTATTTTTTTTTTGGGTGGAGGGTACTAGTTCTTTTTGGTATTATCAGGATCCTTCTCAGGTAAACTCCCCCCTCCGAAAAAGCGTGCAATAATGGTACCTGCCGGTGACTCCCCAATCTAGAATACCCAGTGTCGCATTCGACATTAATATAATCTTGCATAACAAACCGGATTTTTAATCGACAATAGGTTGATCACGCATGCGTCACTGTGATGTAAGATTGGGGAATAGATCCGGCTGAATTCTAATATTTCCTCTTGGTAGAAAGTAATTCTTCAGTAGTTGTTTGTCATTATCATAACGTAGGAGTAGGCCCCATTTATTACCTACAAACAAATTTTTGTTAACACTATGTAGATAATATATGTATGGATAGCGTTTTACTAATTCTGTTGATTTATTTTTGTAAAGGATTTATAAGTAAACAACATTATTATGTTCATCACAAAGTTCATCATAAAGACATTACTTTATTTATTATGTTTCACTTTCTTAACCATCATCAAACCAAAGTTATTTTTTGCCTATTTGAGTTGTGATGATTCAAAAAGGAACATGTCCACATTTTAAAACATCCTTTTATGTTAATTTTGAAATCTCTTTTATTATTTCTATTAATTTACCTAAGTACATCCTTAAAATCGTTTTAAAATTATACAAGGCTTTGTGGGATATCAATATACAGGGTGTTTCCTAATTGCGGTAAGAAAATTATAAAGGCGTATTCCTGAGCCAATTTTATGAAAAAAGTTCATATAAACATAGGTCCTCAAATTGTTCGTTCCCAAGATACAGGGTGTTAAATTTTTCAAAAAACTTAAATATTCTAAATCACTTTTTTAGTAAAATTCGTTAGACTAGATATAAACCTTGTTTAATTAAGTATTTGTTTTTGTTGTTACCTTGACCTATGACCTTTTTTCATAAAAGTTGGCTTAAGAATACACACTTTAATTTTCTTACCGCAATTAGGAAACACCCTGTATATTATAATCAAAATTAGAAAAGCCAATAGTAATTTTTATGGTATATTACTAGTTTCTATTAAAAGCAGAAATGTCATTATAAATTTTTCAATTTTTGATATGTAATACCTATTTATATATCGACCTAACCGATCACAGATCCCAACCGAATGCCACATAACTTATGAAGAAGGAGGTTCACCTGATCGAAGTTTGTGCTTTTCAGGGGCTACGTATCGTAATCAACAAGGAGATAAAAAACTAAGCTAAGGGGCATTCCGGGCGAAATGGAAAAGCACTAAAATTTTAAAAAAGCTGTCATATCAACGAAAATAACAGCAGATACTTTAAACTTTGCAGTTATAATCAGGGTCCAGCGACCTTTAAAATAAGGTATTACTTGACCCCTTTTTCTTTTAGGATTTTGGGGGTGAGTCTCACCCCTGCTAGAGGGTTGTAGTTCAGGACGTGAAAGTGGCAAAAATATATTTCTTCCTAAAATTCAAAATTGACATGTCTGAGCGTTTTGCGTTGCCTCAGTCAGTAGCGTAGCTAGGCGTAGGCGATGTTGGCGGTCGCCTACGGCCTCGCGGCTGGAGGGCCTCGCGGCAAGGTGAAGGTATGGAATGTGATATAGAAAAAGTATAAATTAAAGGGTTGTGGACGGTCTTGGAGGCCCGAAATTGTAAATAAGGGGCCTCGCAAAACTGTAGAACATGTTAAAAAGTTAAAAGAAAAAAATGGCGAAGTACCTTTTTTTTCTTTTTGCTCCTAAAACTTTTTTCATAGGATAAAAGAAGCCTCGCGCATAAGTTCGCCTACGCCTAAGGGCCTCGCAAGAAAGGTGAGGACTTTTTTGTACCTGAATAATTTTCGTCATGAAAAGGGCCTCGCGGACTCAACTACGCCTACGCCTTATTTTGGTCACGCAACGCCACAGCCTGGAGTGGCCAAACTGTTTCGTTTTCAAATGGCCACCCTGTATTTATTACAATAGTTTTTTTCCTATTTATTCTAAATAATTAATAGTTAAATACATAATTAATAATGTTCCTAAGGTTAAAATAATATAAAAGTGTTCCTAATAAATCGACATGTATACATTTTGCACTTGTCCCACCAGTCACAATTAAAAAAATAAAAAAATCTACGTAGGTAATCAGTCTAATCCCTTAATAATAAATGTATATAGGATGCATTTTATATTGAGAAGAAAATAGGTTCAGTGGAAACTAAAATTATTTTTTTACTACTAGTCGTATGGTCGTATCAACCGGATTGCGGTGGTGTGAATACTTCTACAAAATCCTTATAGGCCAGAATAATAAAACTAGTTGCTTAAGTCGATTGTGTAAGTTACCTTTTATTTCAAAAGGTAAACTAAGCTATACTAACCGATATGATAGTTTGAACAGTTAATGGTTTAAAAGGTCCAATAGTAAGGGTTAATGGCTTCTGAGATCGACGAATAACCATAAGCAGGATTTTTTGATTTCAGCGTTCTTTTCATACCAAGATGACTCATATACTGCATCTGATATGGCGATACTCTAAAATTTAAAAATAACTCCAGATACTTTCAGATTTCAGGGTGTTAAACCTGTTTTAAAAAATCGTTTTTTATTAAAATCTTTAATTTTCCTTATTTAATTTTAATACAATTTAGCAGTATTATTTGTTAGGAGGCTTATTTAGCTCTAACTTTATTAATTATATTTAGTTCAGTGTCGTCGGGATACTTAAACCAATATTTCTGACAAGAAAATGTGCGCTAATGACGTTGGTACAAATTTTATATTTTATTTGGATTTAGAAATAAAACTAATGCTTTTTTAGGTCCTTGTTTTTTCTATCCTATTTAGTTTTATAGAAAAAAATAATAATAACCTATTTGCATACTCCTGGACTAGGAAGGAACATAGGAAACATTTTTATGTAAAAATTATTTTTATAATATTTCATAAATAAATATATATTATTTAACACACACTTAACTAATTGCTCATAAGATTTAAGTTTTCAAATTTCTCTGAATTAGATTATGCTTTTTTTGGTGGGCCAGGGATATGAAATTAGGTAAATCTTATTTTATTTCTTAAATATTAAGCAGGATACAAAAAAGTAAATAGGCTCAAAAATGATGTATTTTTACTTGCCCAATCTAAATAAAATATAAAAACTTCTACAAAAGTCAGCTGCGTACATTCTTTTGGCAGAAAAAATCGTTAAGGTACCGCTTGATTAAGTAAATTTATTCAAATTCCTAATAAGCCTTAAACCTATAAGTAACACTGCAAAATTTTATCAAAATCGGACACTCCGTATCTGATAAACAATGCATTTCCGGACCCATGTTTATATGTTAACCAGTTAAAGCAAGCATGTTTTTAAAAAGTGTTTTTTTGTTATCGAGCTTAATTACAAAAAAAAAAAAATGTACCAGGTATTTAGAAAACAAAAAGTGAAAATTGAATTATTCCATGCATTTGGCCAAGTCCGAAATTGAACAGTATAGTATGTATTAAAAAAGAGTCACTCCGTTTAATTTTTGTTATTTGTACACTTCGACAAACCTCACCGTTTAGGCACCAACAGACATCAAAGTTTTTATCAATTTTAATTAAATTACCTACATACATACAGGGTGTCCAGTAACTCAACCGACAAACTGAACCAAACGGTTCTACAACAAAAATAAGAACGTCTTAGTTTTGAACTACGGAGTGTTAAAAATGAAAACAAAAAAAGGTTTTTTTAAATATTTAACACACCGTAGTTCAAAAACTAAGACGTTTAGGACATATGTTTATATGAAGTTTTTCTTATTTTCTGTTGTAGAATCTCCCCGTAAAGTTTGTCGGTTGAGTTACTGGACACCTGTATGTATGTAGGTAATTTGATTGAAATTGATAAAAACTTTGATGTCTATTGGTGCCTAAAAAGGTGAGGTTTATCGACTTTAATAAAGAGTACCTTGGTTTTTAAGTTTTTGATTATCTATAAAATGGCGCCCCCAGCTTTGCGATATCTGTCAAAATAAAAAGTTATGATGTAAATAAATTTTGAGTTTTAGGTAAAGTGCCCTCCGGCGGTATTTAAAAAATTACTTTTGTCTTAAAATTTTAGAATCAGCAAAGCTCGATTTGTGTGCCAAATATCAACTGGACTGGTTAAAAAATAAATGCAATATGGCGAAAAAACCAAAATAAAAATTGACTTTTGAGGGCTTGTAACTGGAAAACAAATGAAATTTTGAAAAAAAAATTATATGAAGCTCTAACCTTATTTTGTCAAGTAGTCATCACC
The DNA here is from genome assembly GCA_014170235.1 of Listronotus bonariensis. Classification (NCBI taxonomy): domain Eukaryota; kingdom Metazoa; phylum Arthropoda; class Insecta; order Coleoptera; family Curculionidae; genus Listronotus; species Listronotus bonariensis. Next base: position 117,883 of record JACEGR010000719.1, on the reverse strand, counting down.
CCCTTAATTTTCGTGATCGATTTTTGAATCACCCTGTATTTATGATATAGAGGATAGGCCAAACCAAAATGACGAGGTTATTGTTTACATAAAGAAAGATATATATTTTAATCATATATTTATTCGGATAGGATTAGCTAACGGCATCTCACTCTCCTTAAGTCTTGGTAAACAATTCTGCCATGAAGCAAAAGGTGCAAAGTCGGATTTGTTATGCCTGCAGTTTAAGTGTAAATATTCAAGAACTTACGTTTTGTCACTTTATATAAAGTTACGCGGAAAGTTAGCTGGTAACTACTCTTTGTTTTATTTAGGTTTTAGACTATAATGCTTTATATTTTGTCTGAAATGTAATGCCTTGTTTTCAAAAGTGCGTTTGCTTCTAGCTGAGACACAAACCCAAAATCGTATATTTCTGTAAATATGGTAAATATTTTCGACACTTTTGATCTAGATACCCATTTTTATTACCTAATTGACAGAATTGCAACACTGCTGCTCCTATAAATTTAATTTAGTGCTGCAAACCTCTTTAGATGGCATTGATTATCACTCATATAAGTATATGTTTTTGTGGAAGATTTGAATATCGACATTACGAATGATGAATCTCAAATCCGCCAGAATTATTTAGATTCTTTTTCTGAAAAGGTGTTTAGGTCATTAATTAATAAACCATCACGTCCATCGTCGGGGACATGCATAGACCAAACAACTGTAATTACCTTTATTGTAAATTAAATAAAAATAAATTTAGGGGTATAATTGGGGGTGTCGACTGTCATGAAGTATATGGTACTGAACACGTAGAAAATAGGACAAATATTTTTGTAGAAAAGATTCAAAAATATATTGAGGAGGCTACTCAGGAAAAAGAAAAAAAAGTAAAAGAAAATCATGAATAACAAACGGATTTTTGGCTCTATTAAAACTATATAGGGATAAGCTTTACCAAAAACATATTAGGGACCCACTAAACTTTGATGCCAAAGGCGAATATCTGACTTTTAGAAATAAAATTAATGTTTTAATTAAAAAGACAAAGTATAATTATTTTTAGGAAAATATAGAAATAAATAAAAAATCCCTCTAAAATCTTTGGAATGTTGTTAAGGAATATAGTAATATAAGGAAAAAAAAGGGAACATATATCGATAATGAAAATATTATAACGGATTCACGAGAAATTGCAAGCAAATTTAATTTATCTTTTTCAAACATAGGCAAGATAATACAGTCAGGTATTAAGGGGGGTTAAAATAAAACGGGTTAAGAAAAAACATGCCAAACAATATTCCTAAAACCTACCAGTCCAACTAAGGTCCGAAATTTGATCTTATATTTTAAGAATGATGGCATAACTAATAAACATTCTTAAATTGTCTGTGGACTCGATATTAAATCACATAAAGATAGCTCTAAGGTAACCTTACGTTAGCTACAGGACACTTCCGTCGCAACTAAAATTGACAGTTATTAAGCCCCTGTATAAGGGTGGAGATAGCTATATTATGACTAATAACAGACTCATATCTCTTATATCCGCAATAGCAAAAATGTTTAAGAAGAATATTAAAGGCCGCTTGGAAAATTTCTTAACAAAACATAAAGTAATTAATTAGAATCCGTATGACTTTCAAAAAGAAATGTCCCCAAAAATGCAATAGCTAGAGTGACATCATTCTTGTACGATGCGGTTGATAAGAAGATGCCAACTTTGGGAGTGTTCGTTGACCTTGCAAAAGCTTTTGATACTATAAGCCACGGATTATAGCTAGAAAAGCTAAAACGTATAGAAATACGCGGTAACGCCTACCGACTTATGAAGAGCTACTTACTAATTTTTCACGTTTCTGTTGGTGAGGAAAGAGGATAATCAAGTAAACTTTAACACAAAAAAGTGTCCCACTAAAAATAAAAATTAAAATGTACGAATAACAAATAATTATAATAAATAAATACAATAATCCGGGGTGGCTTGTTTAAATTGGAATGCACTGTATGATCAAAAACGTTGCAATACAGTGCTTCTCCAAAGTCAGAACCCTCCTCCTAATATTCAAATTTTAGACAAGAAATGACAGATATAAATGTTTAACTGACAGCTGGGTGCCATTTAAAAAAAATATGGAAAGGGGGTCTTGTGGCTAATCAGAACTAATCAAAACTAATAAAAGTAGTGTGGTATTTTCTTAAAGGTCTTTAAGATATGTTTTTAATGATGATATAATATACAGGGTGCGTCATTTAAAAAAACCTTTACTTTTAGTCCTACCGTGTATAGTATCTAGAATATTATCATTAAAAAAATTCCTAAAAGAGTTTTAAGAAAATATTACATTAGGTTTATCTAAGTTTATTATAGGTTCGGAAATACGTCCATCTTAATGAGGTATTCAGGTAATTTTTAAGGTGCCGCCATTTTGTAGTAGGTAAAGCTATTAAATTAATATTCTGGGATTATAAAGTACTCGTCGGGAGCTTTAAAATGATGAGCCACCAGACACCTCTTCCATGTAATTTTTTTTTCAAAATAGCGCCCAGCTGTCAGTTTGACATTTATATTTGTCATTTCTTGCCTAAAATTTGGTTTATGTTGTCTTACTAAAGTACTCAAATTTTCTTAGAAAAATACCAAGCAATTCAAAAGTAAGGAGGGGGTCCTGAATCTAGGCAAGCACTGTAGAGTGACTGACGCATAAATAACAAAAATATCAGTAATTTTGTTATGCCCAAAACTAAAAGCATTATTTGACTTACATTAATATTTATATCATTTGCATGCCAAGCCAAAATAAACAGTTGTACAATTAACACAATAATGTAGCTGGAGGAAAATCCTACATCTGTTATAGTTTGAGCCTAAAAATGTAAATTAAGAAATTTATTAATTTTTTGTTTTTTATAAGTTCTGTTGAACCTTTCTGCTGTGTGTGCAATTTTTTTTAGTTTATTACACCTTAAAGCCAAAATAATAATTTTTCCAAAACTATTTTCGGCTTTATAAGTATACCTTCTCTGTAAATTGCAGGTTGTCTGGGAAATTAGTATATTGCGATTACAAAAACAATTATTATTTGCTTAATTACAGTTTACAGATAAATAAGAAAAACCTTAAAACCTTTTTATTAATAACGTAATTAAGTTTTGACATATTTGATTTTTGAAATATTTTATTAAATAAAATATACAGAATGTCTACTAATTAATGGTACAGAGGGAAACCACAAATATACGAAAATATTAAGAATTAACCACTCTGTCTTGAATTTTTTATAAAGTCGCAATTTTTTTGTGCTTTCCTATATAATATGCGGTCGTTTTAAAAAAAATTAAATATATTATTTATTGATTACTCCAATAATTAAAACAAATGCGAACCGCATGAGTCACGAGAGTGACTGTTTGGGGCAGCTCCTCTAGGGGAGACAGGGTTTTTAAATTACAAAAACAAGCAGTACGTATTGTCCTTAAAATGGACAATAGAGAATCATCTAAAAATATTTTTAAGAGTTTTATATATATCAATGTGTTGTTTTCTTTAGGAAATATGAGGAGACATTTTTAGACCCTAAAATTAATCATGTATTTAATACACGTAAAAAATGCGAGTACAGCATACTCAGACACTCTTTTGCACTTAGTGTCCAATTGAACTCAGTAATTTTTTTAATTATTTACCGTCTGACATTAAAGGCTTAAGAGATTTAAAACTGTTTGGAACTTGGGTTTTTAAATTTTTATGTAAGTTGGAACCCTATAAGTTTTCAGGACTATTTTAAGTAGCTTGTATTTAAAAAAACTTTACCTTATATAGATGTAGCTAGTTTTTGGTGTGTTTATTGTTATCACTTTTAAAAAACTGTTAACTTTTTTATGACGTATTTCAAACTTTGTATTTTTACAAAATGTTTTGAAATTAATAAAGGAAATTGAAATTGAGGATCATCGAATGGGTAAAAAAGTTGGACAGGATCTTAACTGAATTTGGCCAACCCCGAATTTTGTCTTCTTTATCTTCAACGTTAGAAGTCGAACGTAAAAAGTTTTAAGGATATCTACTTTAAATCGTAAGGAACTAATTAAGTATAGATGTCACTGGATATGAATAAAAATGAGAAAAACTATATTTCATTCAGTTGCTTTTACCCAAAAATTTTTAGATTGCAGCAAGTATTATTATGAAGGTGGAAAAAAAGGTTTGTACAAGTCCATTATCCCTGCGATGCAATAAAATGCGTAAATAATGTGCAATATAGCCGTGTTGCTTTAAATACAAAAGAGAAAAATACTCTTTACCCCAGACGCCATCTTAAATATTTCAAATTGCCCAAGGTGCCAGAGTGGCATCAATTGGATTCTTTAATTAGACACCCTAAACAACCTAAAACGGTAAAAAACACCTAAAATACAGGTTAAGGCCAATTTTTTCCTTTGGCCACCAGACTATCAATGATTTAAAATATTCTCCCATATATTTTTGGCTGCACTAAATAACTGAAATACAAATATAGCATAAAAATTTCCGACGTTTTGAAGAAATTCAAAGCAGTTTAGGTGCTGCCCTGTAGTTAACACATAAAAATAAACATTAACTCCATATAGTTCGTGTTAAAAAAACTCCAACTAAACTATTTCGTTATTTCTGACCATCTATAAATATTTCTAAGCTGTAAATTAGGGGATGGTATTGAAAACCAATTTTTGTGGATTCCATCAAAAAATTTGCTCATAACTTTTTAAATGTTAACAACAAAATTACCAAGAGCTTAATTAAATTAATATATTTTTTTCTTTTATATTGCCAAAAGATACCTTTGTACATTTTGTGGTGGTAAAAATGTGTAAAAGTCTACAGAATTTTGCTTCATACCGAAGCAATGCTGTTTAAAATAACATGGAGCATTAGTACAAAACATTACATATTTCTATTTTAAACATTCTGTAACCAACTTAGAGAAAAAAATCCAAATCTGTAGAATAAAACAAAATTTGAAATAAAATTAACCATTGTTAAATAGAATATTGTTACTTTCACTTACCGCCAGCAGTTGAAAAGTCACAGACGCTATATTAATGGAACTCAGTAAAAATTCTACAAGCAATAAATATTTCATAGCTGCATTCAGCTCTTGGACAAAACTGCAAAACAAAAATATGTATTTTTATGCAACAAGGGGTAAAAACAAAATTGATAAGATTTTTTTCCTGATACAAGTTATTCTATTTTAAATAATTAGCAGAGTCGTATGCAAGAACAATATTAATTGTTTTTTAAAACCGACCTTCTTAAGGAATTTATTTTTTGATTGTTTGGTCTGTTTTTGAATTGGTACGAAGTTAACAATTACCCATTTTTTAAATGTCTTTTTTCCAGTTTTGAAGGATTTACCTATATAAAATATGTATATTATCCAAGAACGAAATGTTACTAAGCATAACACGTGTGAACAATAAACATATTTAGTTTATTTTTAAACAATTTAACAATTAACCTGTTTTCCTTAACTATAAAGAGGCAATATCTCCGCTCATTTTTATGAAAGGCGAGAAAATTTTAGTTTTTCACTTCTCGCGTTTTTTTTGTTGTTTAAAAAATTGTAAATAATATTATTTTAGCAATGCTTGGATAGTAATTAGATTATGATAATAACACAATAAGCACTTGACTGGGGAAATCTATGAAGCTACAATACATACATCATCTCCATTATGCCTAAGTTGTGAAAGTTTACCGACATTTACCCCCGACTTTTGCAACGGGTGTCTGTTTTCATTTAGATCAGGAATGGACAACCTTTGACATGTTGCGGGCCAAAAATTAGTGTACAAATACGTTCGCGGGCCGCGTTTAAAAGTACTACATTTTAAAGCAGTGTTGTAGCGCTCATAATTTGGTGCGATAGTCACAAAGAAAATAGACGTCACTAGAGCAGTTCGCTAGGATTTCGCTCGTGAAAGTTATCACTTCGGTAGCTCAGATAGAACTGAACTAAAGTTCGAGCCATCCATAGGGTAACGGGAATTATCGACCTACAGCCCTTGAACGTGGGATCAGACCACATGACTGGGGTCTACTACTTCGAAAAACCATATAAGGTCAGCTGTAATCCTGACATATGGTCAAATGGAACACCTCCATCACTTGACATAGGCTTGGTTTGGTACACCGATGGCTTAAAGACGGATAATGGAGTAGGTGCTGGTGTATTTGGGGCAAGGCCCAAAGCGACTTTAGCCTTCCATTAGGGAGGCAAGCCACTATATACCAGGGTATCACAACCACATCATTCACATTTTCTCAGACAGCCAGGCTCCTTGGATGCCCATCGTATAACATCCAAAATCACGATGGAGTGCCTAAATAGTATTAAAGAGCCGCCAGGAACAACAGGATAGAACTTCTGTGGGTTCCTGGACACTCGGGAATAGAAGGCAATGAAAAAGCAGATGAACTAGCGACAGCTGGGTCGTCTAGAAGGTTCAACGGTCCAGAGCCAGTACTCGGAGTGGCCAAAAAGGTGACGAAAGCAACGATAAGCAGATGGTCTCAACAACAACATCTTGTTCGTTGGCATACATCACCTGGCCAAAGACATGCGAAGGAGACACTGGGCGATCTTTCCAAGGAACTAAAATCTGAGGTCCTTCAGCTGGAGCGCACTCAGCTAAGACAGTGCGAGTTTCAGCTTCTGAACATTTCCCTAGGTTTTCTAGATGGTTGCCTGAAAGTTTAACCTGTGGGGTCCAATCACTAATATACCTTGAGCATTATAATGCTTGACGTAATAAGTAATAACTTCTTTCTTGAATTTTTATCACCACATATGCAAAAGTATAATTTTTGATATTTCATTGTTAGAATTGGTCAGAAGAGTGGATATTGAATATTGAACACCTTAAGTTGGTATTACTTTTGTATTCTTCATACATTGGAAGTGTTCTTCGATAATAATGTTTGGCAGACTTAAAAACTTCCATAATTTACTTTCTATGATAATTTAAAGGATTTTGTAAGACATATTTTGAAGTTCTAAATAGTGAAGAACTTTCCTTGTCCTTTATTCATTAATGACGCCAATTCTCGTTAAAAAATAACTCTTTAAATATGACATGTTTTTGTACTGAGCACTAAAAGTTATTAGTTAACATATTACCTTATAACAAACTGATGTCGCCTAATAAACAATTTGATCGTGTCAATCTCACTAAGAACAGGTAGATTTATCCCAGCATAATGATCAAAATTTTTAAAATAATGTTGCAGAATTTGTAACTGAGCTTTAGCAAAAATCAAAATACTGATGTATAAAATTTGACTCATACAGTAATATACACACGCTACCTCCAGAGAGATAGCTTGAAGAATAAGCGAGACTTTGTAATGTTGTACCTGATCAAAAGGAAAATGAGCTAAGAAAATCATTGGTTGTGCTGAGCTTTTCTTATCTTTAATTACTAGTCCAACTATAATAGTGCCTATAACTAGAAAGCTGGCTGTATAGCCTGCTAGTAGATTAATAGCAATTGCAAATTTATTGACGTATTTAATAAAGGTAAATAAATATTTATTATTTCCTTATCTTTGGACTGCAATATATTCTTTTCTTCCTTGATCATTTCAGATATAAGCTTAGGAATTTTTCCGCTTTGAAAAATTATGAATTTTATGGCTGCCAGTGAACATGTTATAGTTATTCTTATATTGTCTGTTAGCTTTTTGACGTCATCGCCTCCTAATAGGTAAAAGAATTCAGTAAACATCAGAAAACAAACTGTTATGTAGAAAACCTGCAATATATACGAGTAAGCTAGGTATAATTTTCTGATCGTGGCATTTTTGAATATTGGTAATCTCCAAACACCACATATTATCATAAGAAACTTTGCTTGACGCAATAGATGAATTTCCGCCATTATAGTCAAAGTCAAGCGTTAAATGGACTGGTTGTAATAGGTGTGAAATTACGTCCATTTATACATCGAGTTTTAGGGGAGACTGGGGGTAAAATTACCAATAATTTGTTTTTAAAGAAAGTTGGCTAAAGAGTTTTACCAAAAGCTACGTGTGACATGAATTAACGCCTGCCTTGCAGGCAAGAAACCCAAACCAAAAATTACGTATAGTGATGAATCTGGCTTGCCATTGTTGCTATTATTTAGTATTTTGAAGAATTTAATTTATTTCCTTATTTTTAATTCAATTGCGAAAATATTGGTTAATTAGATTCGTCAAAAAATTATTTTATAGAAAGGTGCTTATCCAAAAACGGTTGCCATTTAGATAATAGGCCTGGTCGTAGAGAAATCACAATAGTCAGCGCCAATCGGGTATTATTATTTAGTCAGCTGACAGGTTGCCAACTCGTCACCAGACGTATTTATAAAATCTGATAGGCGCTGCCTAGTTTGTGATTTCTCTTTGAACAGACCTATTCATACTCACAGGCCGCGGTCCGAATTGTGCTCACAGCATTTACGACGTATAGACTGCTAACGTGCGGTCCAATTTAAGTGAGCGCGCCAACGTCTGTTTGCACTATTAATAATTTTAACCACTTCTAAGTGTGTTTACGAATTCAACAAATTCAACATAACCTAACAAAGCATTTTTTGATATAAACATGAGTGGAGCTTGTGGTATAACTGATGAAGATGGAAAAATGCTTGTATTTCAAGCATTTTTCGCAATCGAGGAAAGTGATGATAGATACATTTTATTTTGTACGCTAGAAATCACGGACACAACACATTGATTCTTGCTTGCGATGCTAACGATTTGACGTAGTACTGTCAGCACTAGAGTGTGACGTCACATGTAACGTCATAGCTTCCACAACGCTAAAGGTAAGCGTGAAATGCACGAATTTGACCGCGTGTTGGTACGCTATGAGCGCTGTAAGCATAATTCGGACCCCGGCTATAGTTAGACACGAAAATATCTTTTGCCAACTTGTTATCGCTAAAACTTTGCGATTATTGCGATTGTACTTTTCCGAAATTACCTGAGGTCTTCAAATTAGTTTGCGCCCAATCATGGCCACCTAGATACAATATCAGAAATGTTTGTATTTATTTTAATTTAAGCCTGCTTTTGATTACTTAGTAGCTAACATGTAAATTACCTTATTTAACTTTAGAAGCATAAACGCCATGACTTAAAAACTAACGCTTTAGCTAGATCACATATAGTATGTACAATTTGTACTTACTACTATATAATTTACCCATTTAACATGAAATTTTTATGTTAATATATTAAAATATTAGTCTAAAATACCGTTTATTTATCTAGAACTGCCTCCGCAATAGAAAATAAATTTCCTGAAATGTCCATATGATTTACATTGCATAGAAAGGAATTTTTTCTATTGCGTTACAGATACAGGCTCTGTTGTTTTTAATTTTAAGTATATTTAAAGCTAATTTATTATCGTATTTTTACTTTTAAATGTACTTGCAGAATTCCGTATAAAGTATTTTTAATTTATGTTCTTGCTTTTATAGCAGGAGAGCTACTAACTCTTTGAGTAACGTTGGGCCTGTAAGGCTGGAAATTTGTATAGTCATGTATGAGTCATAGTACGCTAAGTACGACAATCGTCACCTGGTAAGCATCAGCCCTACACATCATCACCATGTATATTTTTGGAAGTTAGAAAAAAAAATTGAAGCTGGAAGCTTGAAATTTTTAGGATTAAGTTTATTCATAGTAAGGTTTGAAAAAAATAATTGACAGGCGTTTTTGATAACCACAAGTACCTACCATGCGAACTGAAAGGTGTGGCTGATTCGGATGACCATATTTCCAAAACTAATGAAGTTAGATGTACCTAATGTGGTATTTTCTTAAAGCTCTTCTTAAGCTCTTTTTAATGGTGTGTGTTGTGCTTATCGAAAAATCACAATAAATGAACTAAATCCTGAAAAAAATTGAAGCTTTTAGCTCAGAGTTTTTTTTAAATTTCCAAAAATATACAGGATGATGATGTGCAGGGCTGATGCTTGCCAGATAATGATTGTTGTACTTAGCATGCTATGACTCATCACTCTACAAACTTCTAGTCTCACAGGTCTAAAGTTACTCGAAAGGTCCACTAGTTCTGGGGCTATTACTACTTTCATAAATTTTTAAAAGCTTGTGCAAAATATGCAATATTTTTATTATCTCTATACAGGGTGTCTTTAAAAGGTCAAAGTGTTACCACAAATTTCTTGGGTCAAAATACAATGATCTACCGTCATATTACTTTAGTCGAAAAGGTAATCGTTTGCGAGATATAAGGTAGATTGGTAAATTTTATAGGGGCTGGGATAACCCTGCACTGCAGCCGCACGGCTTATTGTGCACCCTGGTTTTACGTCTGGGTAATGTCAGCCAGACGATACCTACAGCTTAACGTGGGTTCCGAACCACGGATGTCCTATTTTCTACAACCCAACCTTTTGGCTCCCCTAATTACTTTAGAGAAAAATTCTATTGAAGTTTATTGAAGAGCATGCAAATCTACGTCCATGGTAAAACTTTAGATTTATTGGTTAACCCGTTTGCTAGTTAGATGCTAATATATTTTTAAAAATTGTTACATTATTATCGCCTCATATTTATGAACAACAATAAAAATACCAGTTAGCGTGACATAACGTTGTCATTTTGATATACAAGGATAAAAATTACTCTAATCTAGATGAGTTAAAAAATGCTATTTCTGCAGAATGCAATAAAATTTCAATTTACCAGTTAGCCAATGTAAGAAGACAATTTTATGAACGTCTGGGTTATTGTCTAGCAGTCAATGGAGAAATATTTAAAAATTTTCTTAAATCTTAAATTTATTTCCAACATATTAATTATTGTAATAATATTAATAATTTATTGAAGCATGTAAATATTATAAATGTCATAAGTTATTGAAATTTTTACTCTAGTTTAGTTTAACTTAACTTAATTCGTTTGTATAAATACAACATTAATTTTTTCACTGTACGATTTTTTGATAATAATAAAGCACTAAATTTTAAAATGACAACGTAATGTCACGCTAACTGGTATTTTTATTGTTGTTCATAAATATGGGGCGATAATAATGTAACAATTTTTAAAAATATATTAGCATCTATAACTAGCAAACGGGTTAACCGAAAAATCTAAAGTTTTTACCATGGACGTAGATTTGAATGCTCTTCAATAAACTTCAATAGAATTTTTCTCTAAAATAATTAGGGAGCCAATAATTGACCCCATTAAAAATTACATGAGATTTCCTATGTGAATAATTTTTAGTTTTTCTTTATTGTTTTGTGTTGTAGGATTTTGTTTTACACAATTAAAGAAAAAGCAAGGTTTTAAGTATTTTTACTTCTAAAAACTTTCCGATTTTGTGCTCGGCAGCCGTTCGGTTTACACGAACAGATCCGAAGTTAAAATAAGACCAACATACGGCACGACCTAAAACCGACATAAATAAAGCCAGGCACTATCCTTATTAAGGGAGTCCTTATCCCAACATGCATCTGCGCAAGCTCAGATGTCAAAATAAGGCCGGTATTATTAGTGCCTGGCTTTATTTTACTGTGCAATATTTCTCTATTGTTTGAAACAAAGTTATATTTTAGTAAACATAATATATTTGGTGTATACCTTTTATGCTTTATAACCCCTGAAACCGTTCTTGAACTGCCAGAGTATCAAAACTGTCGAAAATACAATAGACTGCAATTAAAAGGAACACTCTGGGTGTCGTTTCGGGCAGTTCTAGATCATAAAAGGAATAGACAAAGTGTGGTGAGATTTTAATTCAATATTGTGAAATAACCTGACACCGTTTACCCCTACCTGCAGTTCTATATTTTAAATATTTATTTTAATAAAAAATGCAGTATTAACAAGGAGGAGTAATCTCAATCTCATATAATAACACCTCTGGATCTAGAGAATTTTTGTGCCACTCAAAAAAATTGCTTGTAAATTACATGGATTATTATTTTCCTTCTAACTTATGTACATTTTAAATAAAACTGTTTTAATATTAAATTGGAATTTGCTTGGGTAATTAGGTCAGATGTATATAAATGGGCAATTCGTTTTATTATTTTTGTATGTAATTTGGTAAAATAATTTGACGCCGCTTATTAAACAGACTGTCCTGACGGATGGAGTTAACAAGAGGACAAATAGACCAAAAATTTAATTTTTCGAAAAAAGTCATTCTTTGTAAAATTTTTGCTTGTAAAAAAATAGGATTGACAAAAGAAAATGTTGATTTTGTATACAGGGTTAACCCCATCCGTTGACAGTCTGTACAGGGTGTTACAAAATGTTAAAAAAATTAAATATTTTTTTTGTTTTTAAGATACTGAGTTTAAAACTTTTCAAAAATTAAAAAAATTCGAAAACACTTATTTAAGTAACAATTATTAGACTGAATATAAACCTTATTGAAATAAGGATTTATTGTTGTTACATAATTGCTAATTAAAAATAATTAAACCTTATTTTTAAAAGAAAAAGTTCTTGCAATTTTTTTATAGATTCTAAAAATATGCAATTAGGTAGATTTTATTTTTTTCTCTTAAACTAAAAAGATACAAAAAAATAGCAGACACAAAAGCTGTATTTTGATTTGCTTATTCTAAAGAAAGAACAAAAACTTAAGACTTATTTACACAGTTAGTGGCGTACCGTATTTTTGTTAGAAAAATTCCTTTAATTGCCGCTCGAGACGCCACTGGACTTATTAAATGTATTTAGGTTAGTGATAAAACAGTAAAAACAAAATTGGTTAAAGGATATTTTAAGATATTTAAAAAAGATACCTTTTTTTACAAGTTTAACACCCTGTATCTTAAGAACAAGGAATTTGTGGACGCATGTTTATATAAACTATTTTTATATTTTTAATAGTAGAATCTGGCCTTAATTTTTAACAACATTCTGTAACACCATGTAGTTTGTATGGTACTTGGAAGGCGCGCTTGTGGCTGCTCCGGTTGTATCAGCAGCGTCGATCACCAGAGTTAAGCAGTGAAGTGCGCCCATAACTTGGATGGGTGACCGGGCCGTTTTCGGTTTTGGGCAACGACACGCGGTGTTCAGCTCGGGGGTGAATGAACGGACCGAGCAGCAACCATCCAAGTTATGAAATAAATGGTGTGTGAATAAGAAGGAATAGGGGTCAAGGTACAATAAGCCTTCAGGCTGCAGTGCACCACCTAGGGGGGCGGTCGTCGGACCTAGGTGGGTTGACCCTGATAGGGCGGAAAAAAATGGTACTTGGGCATCAAAAGAAACAATTTAAAAAGTGTGTCTTTCTTTCTTTGTCTCTCAGGTAAAAATTAGGCGATTTTCTTTAAATTTCGGTGGTGATTGTATGTTAGACAAATTAGGTATTAATTATTATTATTAAAAATACTTGATTTTTAGGAAAAGGATATTAAAGCTTATTCTAAAAACTTTTTTCTTTTAGAATTAAAATCAGCGTCCCCAAAAACATATAATTTATATTTTTAAAATTTCAAGCGCATTTTTTTTATATGTATTATTAACAAAAGAACTTTTTTACCTCTCACAACACCATGTAAAAAATACTTTTTTTGGACAAATAATATAAAAAAACACCATTGACATTTAAAAAATGTTGAATTGAATTGAATTAAGGTTTTTGGGGATGCTAATTCTAAACCTGACAGAAAAAAGAATTGGAATAACAAGATTTTTTACCCCCTAAAACGCACGCCAATCGTAAATAAAAGTTTTCGCTATGCCAAATACTTAATTTTTTTAACATATAATCACCACCGAAAGAAAACCGAATCATTCATAATTGAGATCTCGGGGTGTACTAGTTATGAAAAGCGAGACACACTGTATACAAATTGGCTAATCGAAACTTTGAGTCTAGATTTAATAAAGGGCGTGATAATAAAAACAGTGTATTATGCCGGGTGTCAAGTTATAAATTTACACCCCCTTAACTTTTTTATTTTTTATCTTACAAAATAAATAATTATATCGGTTTGTTGGGTTTATTTAGTAGTTTCTTAAATTAATACCTAATAATTATATTTTTATTATCTCTTGAAATATACAGGGTAGGACAAAAAGTATGATTTTTTAAATGGACCCTGTATAATATCACTTATAAAAAAATCTATTAAAAAGTTTTAAAAATACCACATTTAATATATCTATATCTTATTATGGCCATATTTCCAAAACCATCAAAGATAGACTTATAAAATATGGTATTTTTGTAACGCTTTTTAACTTTTTAAATGGTGATTTAATATACAGGGTATTCCATTAAAAAAATATTATACTTTTGTCGTACCCTGTCTATCTTAAGAAAGAAAAAATAAATCTGATGAAAAATACACATACAACAGAATTATTCTAACAAATGGTGTTTTATTTTTTTATACGAATAAAAAAGTTAAGGAGATGTAATTTTATTATATTTTATAAATCTGATAACTAATTCGAAAACTACCGAATTAACCAAACAAACTGACATTTTAAATTATTTTGTACAACAAAATGTATAAAAGTTAAGGGGGTGTAAATTTATAACTTGACACCCGGTACAAGTGGGACAGAGAATCGCCAGATAGTCGAGGACGATTCCCCATCTTTTCTTAAATGCCACGGCATCAACTACGAGGTGTGTTTTTTGTTTGTGCTACATGCAGTCTAACTCTCCTATTTTCTAATGGATGGCAAAGTAAGCGAAAGAAATACTGCCGTCCAACGGAAAAACACCGTATGTGCATATAGTAATCCATTTAACATACGGTATTTTTCGTAGGACGGCCTAACCAGAACATATGCCGTCTTCTTACCACCTTCCAATTACTGGCGCTCACACTTACCCTTCCAAACCAACTGAATTAAAGTTTGTTTCTCTACATAGAAATTACAGGGTGTTCGAAAAATGCACGGCCAAATTTCAGGAGGTGATTCCTCATTGAAAAATATGAAAAAAAGTTCCTATAAACACGGGTCCGAAAATGCATAGTTTCCAAGATACAGGGTGTTAAACTTTTTAAAAAAAATATTTCTTTTGTAATTATCTTGAATACCCTGAAACCGATTTTCTTGAAATTTTTCAGTGTTATTTCTAGTAATAAGGGCCTAAGTTAGGCATAATTAAATTAAAATTATTAAGTCCAGTGGCGTCTCACGGGACATCTTATCGAAAATAATTGTAAAAAAATGTACGCCACTGACTTTTTTGTAACTTTTTATTTGTTTTTAGAATAAGCAACTGAAAATACAACTTTTTATCTCTTGAAATTGTTTTGTATCTTGCTTCGTTTTCAGAAAAAAATAAATAAAAACCACTTTATTGCATGTTTCTTGGGACGGAATTTTAGAATCTTGACGATTTACTGAGCAAAAACAGTTAAAAATAGAGCAAAATTAATTTTACTTTCCTATCTTAACTTTTTAAGGACTATCTAATGACATTAAAAAGTGAAGGTCAACTGAAGATTAAAGAGGGTGAATGTAGAACCTAAATGTTGGACACCCTGTATCTTAGAAACGAAAGCATTTTCGAACCCATATTTATAAGAACTTTTTTCATATTTTTTAGTGAGGATTCACCTCCTAAAATTTGGCCGTGTATTTTTCGAACACTCTGTATATCCCACGATCAACTTTAGCCAATCTGTATTTTAATATCAAAATTCTTAATAATTGTGATTGGGGCAAGGTGTAGCATACTAACCCCACTTCTTTATTCATCTCTTCTGCTTTGGATTACAATTTAAATTGCGTGTATTTTAATTTTTCTCTATTCTCAGATTTTAATGATTTTGTTCAATAACAAAATAATTCTTACTATTATTTATAAGTTCTTTAATAGTTGATAACCTTATAATTAAATAATACATAAAGTAAATATTAGATCCCATTTAAAAAGTTGAAAATAAAACAATTTTATTTGCTACTAAATTTAATCCGTAAAAGGAAATACTTTGATTAGATTCTAAATTATTGCAAAATTCTGCTAATTTTTAGAAATGGAAAATTACATTAGCCTAGTTTACACCGCGAGGACCAATTAGATCCGTGGACCAAACCTAGGACTTATTTTTGTTAGTTCACTAGTGTTTACACCAACTTGGTTTATGGATCAATTTAATTCACGTTTAATCCTAGTACCAAAATGACAGTTGAGCAGATGACCAGAACCTAACCTCGTTTTTATCTTTTAAAACTGTATCGCTTTTTAAATTCCATATAAAAAGAATACGCAAACAGTTCTGGTGAAATATCAACAAAATTTTAAAAATATAAACAAACAACAAAATTATTAGGTTAAGACCGAAATTCAACGTCTTTTTCATCGAAATGTGCACTGTCAAAGATCAAGGCTGTCATTTTGGTCCACTAAAAAAGTCCGACGTGTTTACACCAAGGAAAATCATATTTGGTCACCCCCATTTGAGAAGAACTAAATTGGAGTAGCAAATTTTAATACTCAAGTGTTTACACCGTGAATAAAGTACGCGTGACGTCATTTAAACCTCGAACTAAAAATTTGGTTCTCCCGGTGTAAACTAGGCTATTAATAAGATATTCTTCAATAATAATACTAAATATAGGCATTGGAATATGCAATGATATGACAATAACAGGGTGTACCAACTCTATTTATAATTTATACACGAAATAACTTCGCCCCTGTAAAAGTATAAAAGTAAAGTTAATATAAGAAATGTTTATTTGACAGTTTTCTATCGACAGTCCCAGGTAATAAACAAGGTGTCTCAAATACAAAATTTTTATGGTCAGGTAAGTTTTTTAATATAGAACACCCAGTATATTTTAAGAACATTTTACTCTGTATTAATTTATACATCACAAATGTAAAACACTCCATACATTATTGCTGCTTTTTATGATATCAACAGTATGTTGATATAATTATAAACATTAAAGGTAAAAAAGAAAATAATATTTTAGTGGTAATTATTTTTAAATAATCTCACCGACAAAGTGACAACTAATATAATAACATGTAATGAATTACCTTTGATTGTAAGTACTACTAATAGGTAAGTAAGCTAATTTAGTTTTTTAGATACATATTTACTTACTTAACCAAAATACCAGCCATAACTGACGTATTACTGTTTTTTAGTGTACTTAAGTAAATAAACATACCTATTCGTACTTTTTACAATCGAAGGTAATTAATTACATGCAATTCTAGTATTTGTCACTTTGACACTAATGCAATTTAATTTAAAATTTTATATATATTTAAATTAATATAATTAAAAGCAAAATTATTTTTTTCCACTTTTAATCGTTAATGAGTATATCAACATACTGCCGATATCTTAAAAACCAGCAATAATTAACGTATATTCATGTACATTTTTAATGTAGATATAATTATGGTGTTAAAATTGGTTAATATATATAGTGTGTTCCATTAAAAAAAACCTACTTGACAATGAAAATTATGTTTTTGAGATACCTTGTATATTTACTAGTACTGACAGTAAAAAGAGTGTATCCACTAAACTCTAAGTTTTTGGGCTATTCGGCGTCGCCGTCGTTGTAGATTTTGTTTTCTTGACGTTTCGCCAGCGCGAGTGGTTAGCATTCTCACTAGGTTCCTTGTAGACTACTTGCGTACTACTGTACACAATACTGTACTGTACTGTAGCGTACAGTAGTACGCAAGTAGTCTACTAGGAACCTTCTGAGGATGCCAACCACTCGCGCTGGCGAAACGTCAAGAAAACAAAATCTACAACGACGGCTGAATAGCCCAAAAACTTAAGTTTAGCAGAAGATGGCTGCGAAAGTCTTACACAGTATAAAGTGCATCTAAATAAACATTTTTTATTCTAGGTGTATTTTTGTATCTTGTACGAAGCTATTTCGTGTATAAACAGAATTGGGACACCCTGTATAAAAAATAGTAAAGGGTTAAAAAGGTATTGCTACACAAACGGCAAAGTCCTTAACATCCTTTAAAGCATTTTCTCCAGCTTTCTTTAGTTGGTCTGCAAAACACTGCTCAAGAATTGGCAGAATGTTTGAAATTAAAAACGTTGCATCAGCGACATCTTTAGCTATTTGTTGTGGAGCGTTCTTAGTGTCTTCTGCAATTTTTTCTATAATTTTTGCGTAACATATGACCTGTTTCCATTTGTTTCCACCACAGTTATCTATTTCTTGATCAATATTTTTTAAGTCCTGTTCAATTTTTTTTGCGTTATCAAGAGCATCGTTTACAATCTGCTGTGCCTTGCTTATTTGTTTATTGATACAATCAATTAGATTATGAACGAGATCATCTGGTGTATTGGAGAAATGATCAACATAATTTTGACATTTGGTGACATCAAAACCTGTAATTAATTATACTGGGTTTATTGTAAAATACGAAGATACTCTGTAATGCTTCTATTTAAAAAAATGCTAAGGTAATTTCAGAAAAACCCTGTCATTCCGTCGCCAGACATTGGGCCAACTACGACAAACTTTGGCAAACAACCATTGTGTGCACACTCTTTCCGCGGTCTTCGAGTAGTGCAGTTCACGTTTACGTAGAAGTCTACATAGACTTTCCGGGTAGGCGGCTGAAGGCGTCGTACGAGCGTTGCTGTACCCTTGGGGATCGAGAAAAGATTCACGCTAAATTGGGGCTTTTTTCTTCTGGGGCTAAGCGCTGTGAGTGAAGATTCCTAAAGCCTGAGGTTTTTACGTTTTGGTGTTGAACACATGGTGTCTTCGTATGGTCGAGGAGGTGCGCATGCCTTGCGGAAAAGCATCAGTGGTGAAAGTGACGGTTATGCGCGATACCAGTATAGTAGCCTTTGGCTTGACAGCCACAATTTATGCATGTTCAGAAGTTCATCGCTGTTGTTGATTGTTAGAAGTGTTTCTTATTTACATGCTAGGAAAGTCTGGGAGTTTCCAGCTCAATTATCCAGATTTTTCACGGAAAAGCCGAGAAAGCTTATAAGCAATAGCTTATATGACCGGAACGGGAGAACTGTCGAATTGACTTAGTATCAGAGCCATAAAACAAAGAGATGGATAGATAGAACTATTGTGTGGACTGGTAGTTCGTCTACATTCGTCTTGATTGTCCCAACTTTTTCGAGTCCGCTTGCTTACAAATAGTTTGCCAAATGTTTCGACAAATAGTTCAGCCACAGCTTCGCCCAATGTGGCGACGGCAGCATAAGTCTAGTAACAGACTAATTTGGCCTTTATGACATAAACTAATTAGATTTAATCAATTGGTCTGAGTATTTATTAACTTTTTTCAGTTTAGTTTCAGTTTTCAGTTTATATGAGTCAATGGGGCTGAGCATAAGTAGTCTTTACAGGATGTCTCTAAAAGGTCTGTACAAAATGCTACCATACACTCTTTGGGGCATAAAATAACGATCTAATGCAATTTACCTTTGTCAAAATGTTAATCGGTTGCGAGATACAAGGTGTCAAAGTATTTATTTTATTTTAAGTTACTAAGTATTTTATTTATTATTAATTTTTTTCACAAAATTTGGTATAAAATGTTCTCTTAAAATATTGAATCGAATTCTGCTCATACTTTTTGCTGTAGAGGGAGCCACCTGCAGTACATTGCTATTGTTCTGGTTAGTTTTGCTTGTGTTGCTTTTGCTCAAAGTGTTATAACTTTCTTGTTTTGGTATATTATGTTTTTAGTAAATAATTTTTATTCTTCCATATTTTTCGAACAATAAAGATATACTTGATAAATATCGCTACGAGCAACTGATTCTAAAATATTTTAGATTAAACTTTTTTTTCACATAGGAAAATAATTTTTATTCCTTTACGCTTTATTTAAAAGGCTACTTTGGTTTTTTTTAAACGTCAGTACAAATTTTTACTACAATTTCCTTACGCAAAAATAAAACGATTTAACCCAATTTGCCCAAGTTGAAAAGTTGATTGGTGCGCGATTCAAGAGGTACAAGTAAAAAAAAGAAATGAAAAATTGGACACCCTGTATCTTTGAAACCACAAACCAGCAGTTTTTTGTCTAAGGCAAATTGCATTAGATCATTGTATTTTGGCCCAAAGAATTTGTGGCAGCATTTTGTACAGACCTTTTGGACAGTACCAGGTGACCAAGATAATACGTGAATAAATGCAATGGCAAACTTTGACATGGAGTAAAATGTTTAATCTGAAATATCTTAAAAACGGTTGCTCGTAGTGATATTTATTAAATATACCTTTTTTGTGCAAAAAATATGGTGGAATAAAAGTTTTATACTAAAATTGTAATATACTAAGGCAAAAAAACTAGAATTAAATAAAAACTTCAACACCAAGTATCTTGCAAATGATCAACTTTTCGACAAAGGTAAATTGCGTTAGATCGTTGTATTATGGTATAAGGAATTCATAGTAGTATTTTGTACAGATCTTTTAGAGACACCCGAGTGTATACTCTATACCAAGACCGAAGCAGTGTCAATAAGTTATTGACTGGGGTAAAACAATATCTTTTTAAAAAAATAAGTTATAGTGTAGCTAATTAGTTGGATTAATTAATAAGTTGAAATAATGTAACATAACCAAAATATAAAATGAATTAACATTTGGAATACCTTTTAATTCATGATTGCATTATTATTATTTTCTCTTTGATTGGGTTCAACTGAAATATTGATTTAGAAATTGGGAACCAAACATATTTAACAAAATGCTACGAAGGCAGTAATATTAAATACCTTTTTCTTTTGCCTTGGCAATAAGTTCATTTAACTTTCCTCTTAAAGGTGCTAATGTCTTGTCCAATTCAACTTTTGCTTTTCCTTCCAGTTCAGTTGCTTTAGCTTTTACCTCATCTACAGCTTTGTTAAGAGCATTTTGCGCATCCGTTAAGGCTTTATCTATGGCTTCCATCATATGGTGGAATGCGTTTTTAGCTTCATCATTGCTCGATGCTACCGACTAACAACAAAACTGTCAATCCTTAATATTTTTAGTTTAAATCCACACTTTAAAGAAACATTACCTTGTTCATTAAAATCACTACTAACAACTGACAAGGGAAAATTTCAATTTTTTATTGACTTAATCTTATCTTTATTAAAATTAGTATGCGAGTATCTTAGTATTAACTCAATATAAATCCAATTTTATGAGCCATCCATTTATATGCTCATCAGCATTAGAAGAAGTCTTACAACGCTATAGTTTCTATGTACTTTTTAAAAGAAAACAAATCTTTGTAGCAAAATTCATAAGTCAAAATACAACTTCATTAGCATTTAATTATGTTCGAATTTCTCTGAATTAAAGCAAGAGCTCTTAAAATATTTTAAGACATTGCATTAACAAATAGTAAAAAATGATTTTAAAATGTTATTTACCTGTTGAAAAAGGAATACACATAAAGCAAATAAAATAGTATGCTTAAACATTTTGAAATTAGATTATTTTCTCTTTACTCTCTTTATTTTTGTTCTCGAACCAATAATTTTCATGTTATATATAGCCAAGCTCCATGGTCAAAAATACCATTTCCTTATCGTTTTTTACATAAAATATTGCCAGTAGTGCATTGGATATTAACTTGTTTTGCCATCTGAATATAATATAAAAATAGAAAAACAAAAACATTAAAGTAGTAATATACTTTTTTCGCATTAACGATCATATTTTTTTTATGGTCAAGACATGGCTAATTAAGGTTCTAAAATATTCTTGCCAAATGTGGGTAATTTTTTCCAGCCAGTATTATTAATTTAATCTCTGCTTGTTAGACTATCTCGCTTGCATGCACTGCCTTTAAACCTTTTGATTTGGCTGAACGTGCATGCAGCCTGTAATGTTTTGTAGTGTTTTATAGGCTGATCTATCTATATGATCAATTTTTAACATAATTTTATAAGTATTAGCCCATTAAACTTAGTAAGGCTTTGTAAGACAAAGCTTATTTTGTTGGTTTTTAATTTTAAACTATAATATATTTTTATGGTGTTTTGCAGTGCTTCATTGCTGTAACCGTTAAACATTCATAATATTTTCTGGATATCTGTACACGACATATTTTATAAGTATTAGCCTATTAAACTTGATGGGGCTTTGTAAGACAAAGTTATTTTGTTAGTAATACAATTACAAAATTTAATATATTCTTATGATGTTTTGTAGTGTTACATTTTATAGGCTGTAACCGCTGATTATCCATATTATTTTAAAGGACCTTTGTTTCCAACATATTTTATAAGTAATATAGTTATAAATTTCAATATACAGGGTGATTCAAAAATCGATCACAAAACTTAACGGGGTGATTCTACTTGACAAAATAAGGGTAGAGCTTCATGTATATATTTTTTTAAATGTCATTCGTTTTCGAGTTACAAGCCGTCAAAGTTCAATTTTTATTTTGGTTTTTTCAACAACAACCCTATTTTTTTTAATGTACCCATGAAATATTATAAATATTGATAAACTTTCATTGAGAGTACCCTTAAAAACCCCTGAAAATTAAAAAAAATAACTTTTAAAAACTTATAGAAATTAATAGTGTTTTAATGGTAAAAAGTGTTTTAAAAGCCCTATAGAAATTATTGCGATTTATGAAAATCCTTTTATAGTTTCTTAGATATTCATATAATAAAATAGTATAAAACCTTATAAACATTTATTGGGAGTGCCCTCAAAAATCCCTGAAAACTTTGACATGCGGACCTTTTTTTGTTTTTAAAGTTATTGTTGGACGCAAAATAACATTACAGTTGACATCTACAAGAATATTAAACAAAGATTTTTTAACATGAGAAGTTTTTTTTTGGTCTTAAAAATATTCGGCGCCTCCTTGAAAGCCATCCTGCGGCGCTTATGTATGCGCCTCATTGATAGTTTTGATCTTGGCACTTTAATAATTATTTTAATTTAGTAATATTAGGAAATTAAATTTTAAAAGGTCGCATTAAAAGCAAAATAGTTTTTTTTACTATTTATTTGGTACTAAATTATATTCTGCCATTTTTAGGAATAATAAAAATACAAAAAAATCCTATTGCTAAAACTAAATATTGGAATATGTGATGATATCACACAGGGGCACAACTAGGGTGAAGAGCTGAGAGATGGTCGTATCCCTTCCTAGGGGTTATTAGCCCTCACAAAACCAACGAGAATTTAAGACATATTCCTGTTTTTTTGGCTTCTGCATATCCTGAGGGATAAGCCCGCCTCCTCTTTAAAACAGCCGGCTAGCTGCACTCCTGATTATGGCAATATACAGGGTGTTACATAATTCATGGGATTGGAAACCAGATAAACTTACCAGAAGTAATCAGATCCTGCGTGTTAATCTTTTTAAAAGTTCGCTATCCAATTTTCATAAACTTTGTTGCACTTTGTTTGTAGTATTAAGGGGCTAGTTTAGTTTTGCCTTTATAAAATTTATTTAGTCCAATAGCGTGTTAAGAGATAAATAAACGAATATTTATGACCAAAAAATGTACGCCACCGGCTTTTGTGCAAATTTTATATTTAACTTAGATTAAACAATTAAAATACAGTTTTTTTAGTCCCTGATTTTTTTATTATTATATTATTTATTAAAAAATATATATTATCCATATAATTATTTATATTAAATTTTAAAAATAATTTTAAAACATTAACAAGAAACACCAAATTAGACGCCATGTGAACTAACCAATTTAACCAAATTAGGTCTTTTAACATTTTCCCTATGTTGTTTAGGTGGGCCCGTAACATGAAATTAAATAAATTTCATTTTATTTACCGAAAAATAAACAAAATACAAAAAAGTTTAGAAATAAAGTATTTTTCTTTGTTTACTTACATTACATAAAATATTAAACTTTTGCAAAGGTCAGTGGCGTATATTCTATTGTCAGAAAGATTTGTTGAGGTATCGGTCAAGATGCCACTGGATTATGTAGATTTAATCAAATTTGATCCTAATAGGCCTTTTAAATCTACAAACAATACTGCCAAATTTTATTAAAATCGGATAAGAAATATTAAGAAATACACGATTTTTAAAAACAAGTTTAACACCACTGTAAAACAATGCATTTTCTGACTCATGTTTTTATGAAGTTTTCCTTGTGTTTTTTAATGTAGAATTTGCCTTTAAATTTTCTTAACAAATTCTGTTACACCCTGCATAAACAAATATTTTTAGTTTAAAAGGTATTGCTACACAAATAGCAAAATCTTTAACATCCTTCAGGGCATTTTCTCCAGAATTTTTAAGTTGTTCAGTAAAACATTGTTCAAGAATTGGTAAAAGGTTTGAAATCAAAAACGTCGCATCAGCGACATCTTTAGCTATATGTTGTGGAGCGTCCTTAGTGTCCTTTGCAATTTTTTCTATAATTTTTGCGTAACATTTAATCTGTTTCCATTTGTTTCCACCACAGTTATCTATTTCTTGATCAATATTGTTTAAGTCCTGCTCCATTTTCTTGGCGTTATCAAGAGCGTCGTTTACAATCTTCTGAGCCTTGGTTATTTGTTTATTGATACAATCAATCAGATTATGGACGAGATCATCTGGCGTGTTGGAGAAATGATCAACATAGTTTTGGCATTTGGTGACATCAAAACCTGTAAATAAGTTTAATAGAATGTTATTGTAAAGTACTGGGTACATTATCTTAATACAATACTTATTGGTAATTGGGCTTTTTAAAAAAAAATGAAGAGCAAGCAGTTGCCTTTCTTAAAAGTATTTTATCTTTAATAGACTGGGCCAAAAAAACACAAAGAATTTGTTTTTCTAACGGTACTCTAAAAATATTGTTCATGATGATGCAAAAAAATATCCTGCAATTTTCAGCCCCTAATATTAACATTAAGAGGTGCATTGTTAAAATTATTGACTTTTCAACAATTGTTGCATTTTTTATACAAAATCTCGAAATCAGTCACTTTTAAACCTTTGGCTAATTCATATTCTTAAAGAAAATTAAATTCTCTACAAAAATATTTCCTAGTAAATTTCCGTAGGAAAAGCCGTTTTTGTAATTGCGCCCTAAACATTAATTATTTTTTAAATTTTTTTCACCTAGATTCTGCATTTTTTTAAACTACCATAAGTATTAATATCTTTATAAAATAAATATTTATTTTTAGGAAAATTTTATGCTCTACAAAAAGGTCTCTTAACATTTTTCGATAAATTCATTCCTTTCAAAGGTATTTAATGTTGAAATTGAAATGACAATTTATTTGAACATTGAATAACTTTTAAACGAAATGCATTTATAAAAAAGTAGTAAAATACCTTTTTGTAGAGCACTAAATTTTCCTTAAGAATAAGTATTTGTTTAGTAACAAAATTAAAAAAAATAATGTTTAAGGCGCGAATACAAAAGAACTGCTCGTTTCACGGAAAACCAAGAAAGCTCTTTGTAGAGAATTCAATTTCCTTTAAAAATATAAATTAATCGAATGTTTATTGTTGACTAATTTCAAGATTTTGTATACAAAATGCAACAAATGTTAAAAATCAATAAATGAAATGATGTGCATCTTAATCTTAATATTAAGGGCGAAACATTTTAGAGTATTTTTTCGGAGTCATGAACCATATTTTTACAGTACCGTTAAAGAAAAAAATGTTTGTTCTATTTGGCCCAGTTTAATCCTTATACAAACGAAGCCAGAATTACAGAGTGGAACTATTCAAAACATATTTGAGATTTAAAAGCAAATTAAAACATATTAGATTTTAGCTTTATTTTTAAAGATGGTAATTTAATTTGTACTAATTTCTGGTATTTTCACACAAAAACTAAGCTTTAGCTAGCTAAGCTAATAAAATATTTTAAGCTGAAAATATTCATATTTCATTTAAAATTCTAAGCAGGATATACCTTTTGCTTTTGCCTTGGCAGTAAGATCATCCAACTTTTTTCTTAAAGGTGCTAATGTCTTGTCCAATTCAACTTTTGCTTTTCCTTCCAGTTCAGTTGCTTTCGCTTGAACTTTTTCTACCGCCTTGTTAAGAGCATTTTGGGCATCCGTTAAGGCTTTGTCTATGGCTTCCATCATACGGTGAAATGCTTTTTAGCTTCATCCTTACTGGATGCTACCGACTAACAACAAAACAAAACATGATAATTATTTGATTTTCTTAAACTTTAGGAAAGGTTTATCGAATGTGTAACTCATCTTTTACCCTATTTCGTCAATGTTAACCAAGCACTGAAACATACAGTTTTTGCATTTCACAGCACCTTTTAGGCAACGCGGTAGTGCCCCCACGGGCGTTATTTTTAAATAACTACTACCTAGGATTGGCAGAATACTACACAGAGGCTTTGCCATTACCATCTGTGAGGTGACGAGCTATTAAAAAAACCTGGTGTAAGAATCCAATATTCGAACTCTGATCTCTGCGGTGAGAGGTTAGTGCGTTAGCCCCTATATCAGGCTTGGCACAATATAATACATTCTTTATGATTGTAAATCCAAGATGGCCGCCGATACAAAATGGCGGATTACATATAACTTTACAACAATCTGAATATGGGTATTAAATGGTTTGATTGGTAGAATAAAGCTCACTATAAAAAAATTTAAAGCCAAAAAAAATTTGCTTTGTATGTCAAAAACAAGGGGGGCATAAAAAGTCTTTTAGTTAGTCCCATCTTTCCTTTTATCAAAGCGTAGTAACAGTTTGCGAAAACCGGTCATTTCACACTTATTACATGTATGTCATTTTACCCAAAAACGACAATTATGCAAATATGCTTAAATTTTGAGAGTATAAATAGACCCGTAGTAATCATATTTATAAATAGACAAATAGCCAAGTTATTGTGTTTCAATAAGAAAATAACAAAATTTGTAACAAAACTATGTAAATTCGCAAAAATGAACAAATTCTAAATTATTTAGAATTATTTTGGGGTTGGTGAATTAAAAATAGAACTTGAAATATCGTGCAAAAAAATGAGGGACATGCACCTGTACAGTAATTTTTGTACTAACAGCAGTAATAATATTACACGCTTCAATACGTTTAAAAAGTCGCTGCTAAAGCGGGAAATTCAAAAATTATGAAGAGTGTCATTTTACCTGAATATGCCATTTTAGGCCAGTTTCCCCTACCTGACTTTAAAGCAGTATTTATCTTGTATTAACAAAAAAAAAATTGGCCCAAAAAATTAATAATCTTTGTAGCAAACTCTACAAGTTGAATTACTACGCCTTTAGTATTAAATTATTAAGGGGCTATTGTGGTGTAGAGGCATGCATTTTAGGTAATTTTAAAGTACCGGTAAAAAAGTCAATTAATATTTTCACTACTCATTTTTTCATAAGTTATTTATCAACATTTTAGGAATTAGAAAAGGATAAAAATCAATAAATTGGCAGCTGATGATGAAGGGGTTTTAAAAAATTGGCACGTGATAATGCTTCCGATTCCAACCCACCTAGTATTCCGAAAAAAATAAAATAAAAAAGAATATTATTCTAGAATAATGCCTCTATAGCCTGAACCACTAAAAAATGAAAAAATACTATTTTCAAAAAATTCGATAAGGCCAAGAGAAGTGACACGATTTTTTTAGAACGTCGCCATTTTTATTTTATTTTTTTTATAATTTTCGTGGTTCAGGCTAAAGCGACATTAATTATTTATTTATTTTTTTAGATTACTAGGGTGGTTGGAATCGTGGGCATGGTCATGTGACAATTTTTTGAGAACCCCCATTTCATTAGCTGCTAATTTTTTTAAGTTTTAGGTGTTTTTAAATTATTTTTTGTATTTTTAAAACGTAGATAAATAAATTAGAACAAAATAGATAGTATAAATATTGATCGCCCTTTTAACGGCCATTTAAAAATTACCTTAAATTCATGCCTTTAGACCAAAATACCCCTTTAACGAAAAAACAAATATAAAAAAAACATTTTTAAATAATATTTACCTGTTGAAAAAGGGAAACACAGACAACGACTAAAATAGTATACTTAAACATTTTTATATTAGGCTATTTTCTATACAATTATTTTATCTTTTTGTTTTTCAAAATAATAATTTTCACGTTTTATATATTTAAGCTCCATGGTCAAAAAATATCGTTTTCTTATCGATTTGTTTGTTTTTACTCATTAAATTGTTTCTTGGACTAGATCCATAAATAATAGGTAACAAAACAATTTTTACTCAAAACACTTATAATGATTTTTAGGAAATTAATGTTAGTATCTAATTCTAATAGTTAATATAAATATAAAACCTGTGTAAATACACCATTAAAGTAAAAATTGTTAAAAAAAGAAACAAAAATTAAACTGTGCAATTCTCTATCGTTTAAGATTTTAAAGAGAATGTGTTCTTTAAAAAGCCTAATGTTTAATGTAAAAAGAAGTAAATTATATTATTTTTGTTAACTTACACTTGCAATTTTACAAAAGCAAATAAAAGTTTTTCTTATTTTTACATATACCTCTCAACTTTTCATACCGGGTGTTTCTCACAGTTGATTCCCCCTATACCTTGTTTACCTTTTAAGATAGAAAAATAAAATTTAAAAATTTGTTTTTTGATGTATTGGTGGATTGGTTGATGTATTCACTTGTTTGTTATAACTTTAGGTTTAACCGGAAATGACTGCTACTTTCAAATTTTTTATTGCACCACCGATATATTTTATCTCAATTCGATAGAATTTGACATTCCAAATACCTCCTCATATGTCATTTTTTGACACTTCTGCTGTCACAAATTTATTTTTGTAAATTCCAATCTAGAGTTACATGATTAAGCTAAATGGTTAATTTTAGGACAAGTAGCCATGGAAAAATGAAATTAATCGTCTTTTGTTTTTTACGACTTCTCAGGACGTAGTAAAAGTTTTCCTTATTTGAGTTATGGTATACATAATTTGGTACCATAGGCGGTATTTCGGGAAAGGTTTGTATCCAAAAAGCATGTAATA
Organism: Listronotus bonariensis; assembly: GCA_014170235.1. Taxonomy (NCBI): domain Eukaryota; kingdom Metazoa; phylum Arthropoda; class Insecta; order Coleoptera; family Curculionidae; genus Listronotus; species Listronotus bonariensis. The sequence continues at coordinate 88,924 of JACEGR010000719.1, read as the reverse complement.
AAATGATATTAAAATAACCAATGTCCTAAACGGTAATATATGACGTGGCCAACTTTTTAGGCCGAAGATTGATTTTTCGGGACGACACCCAGTAAGATCTACCAATTTCATATTTCGGCGAAAAACATTTTTGAAGAAAAAGAAACCACCCAGTAGGCACGGCCCTGGTTCTAGGTATTTATATTTTTGACCTTGCTACGATCGACTAGACTAATAGTCGCGATCGACCGATCGACTACTTGGCCAGCCCTGGCCTACATGGTACCAAATTATTCGGAATAAAATGCTCATTTAAAATATGCTACTGAGCCACCCTTACTCTATTAAAAAAATGAGTTATGACCATAAATAGGATTTTGCAAACTTTGACTTCGTCCTCAAAAGTCGTAAAAAATATAAGATGGTTAATTTCATTTTTTCTTAGCTACTTTACTTAAAATAAACTGTTTCTGCTTTATCATGGCTTTCTGAATTGGAATTTTAAAAAATAAATTTTTGGTAGCACAAATATTAAAAAATGGCATGTTAGGTATCAATGTATTCAGAATGTCATCTTCTATCAAAATAGAACAAAATATACCAGTGGTGCCATTTAAAATTTGAAACTTGCAGTCATTTCTGGTTAAACCGGAAGTAATAGAAAACAAGTAAATAGATTAATAAATCCACAGTAACATCATATACCGATATACAAGATTTCTATCCTAAAAATAGAAAAGTTATAGGGGAAACACCCGGTTTACTCAATTTTACATTGTATACTAAGTGTTGACTTCTGTCCTCAAAAGTCGTAAAAAATATAAGATGGTTAATTTCATTTTTTCTTAGCTACTTTACTTAAAATAAACTGTTTCTGCTTTATCATGGCTTTCTGAATTGGAATTTTAAAAAATAAATTTTTGGTAGCACAAATATTAAAAAATGGCATGTTAGGTATCAATGTATTCAGAATGTCATCTTCTATCAAAATAGAACAAAATATACCAGTGGTGCCATTTAAAATTTGAAACTTGCAGTCATTTCTGGTTAAACCGGAAGTAATAGAAAACAAGTAAATAGATTAATAAATCCACAGTAACATCATATACCGATATACAAGATTTCTATCCTAAAAATAGAAAAGTTATAGGGAAACACCCGGTTTACTCAATTTTACATTGTATACTAAGTGTTATAAAATGAATAAAAAACATGTTTGTTTTGGGTCACATTAAAAAAAAATGGTTTAAATGAAATTTAAAGAAGCAGAATATAGCGACTTGAATTAAAGTCCGGCCATTACCGTTTCATATATGCGATACAGGTCAGATATTGCGTTATTTGACAAGAATTTAAGCCGATTTGTACCGGAGGGTTTCAACACAGTGGTTTTATACCATGAGTGAAAAGGCACTAACTTTTAATATTTTTCCATGGTTTACCCATGACTCGCATGTGCGTGTGTGTCATTTAATTTCACCAAAACTATTTTTCGATCTGTACCGTCCGTCCGATGCCGACGTATGTGCACGTACGTTAATAAGGAAAATAAATCATATTTTATATATTTTTTCATAATCATTTATATTAATATGGAATTATTTTAATAAAAAGTTAAAATTAATAAAATTAATATTAAACTACTATACTTTCTCTCTAGCATTAAAAAAAATACTGCCTAAAAACAATACTTAATATTCGTAGCAAAATCCACAAGTCAAAATGCAAATTTTTACCATTTTTATTTATGACTAGCTTTTGCTTGCGGCTTCGCACGCGTTAAATTTGCAGTAAAACAATTCTCCTTTCCTATACCGTAAAGATTTTGAATATTATTATATACATATAAACTTTCCTCTTGAATTACTCTATCCTTTAAAAAAAACCGCATTAAAATCCGTTGAATAGTGATAAGAAACTTAATAAAAAAATTGGCACTGCCTGTATACCATTTTTTTTAATACAAATAATTATTTTGCCAGTCTTAATATTTAAGTATTTTGTAAACCTCTAGATGGTTAAATTACATAGTTAGAATGCATTTTAGTTGTAAGGGTTTTTATATGCCATCTTTTTGACCCACCCTCTGTGGCAATTCTATATTTTTTTATAAACCAACAATGCACAATTCCTATAAACACTTTTTTTCAATTGCAATAGTAACGTCAATATCGAATTTTAAATGTAAACTATTGTTTAAACACTCTGTTTATGTTTTTTTAATAATATACATATAAACCTCTCTTTTAAATCACTTTATCTATTAAAAAAACTGCATCAAAATTCGTTAAATAATATCAAATTTTAAATGTAAACTATTTTTTTAAACATTCTGTATATGTTTTTTTATATTATTATACATATAAATCTTCCTCTTGAATTAGTCTACCTATATAAAAAAAACCGCATCACAATCCGTTGAGTAATATCGAATTTTAAATATAAACAATTTTTTAAAAACTCTGTATATGTTTTTGGATATTATTATACATATAAACCTTCCTCTTAAATCACTCTAACTATTAAAAAATCCATTCAGAATGGTAATGTCAATATCGAATTTTAGTTATAGTTTATCCAAGATAGCTGACCCGTGCCCACTTCGTTGGGCGTTAATGTCTGAACTTTTGTTTAATCATAGTAAAATATAGCCCATAACACTCTTGAATAGTGTAGCTTTCTGATTGTAAAATAATTTTTATGATAGGTTCAGTACTTCTGAAGATTAGCGGCTACAAACAAACAACCCACAAACTCACAAACAAAGTTACAAACTTACCTCTTTATATATGTATTAGTATAGATTTCCCCGAAATTTAAAAAAGAGGTCTTAAGTGGGGTCGGCGCATAGTTAATTCGTGCGAGGAGGTTTATTTTGACGGCAAAGTAAAAAATTGTTTATTAAACTTTATTAAAATTAACTTCGTTCGTTAGATGATAATTTCCCTCGGAAACGCTGGAAAGGTTTTTTAAATTTTTAATTGTTAACTTTTTCACAGCACTTAGTGTAACGCGCGATTCTGAGAAAACATTGCCTATTTTTCTTTAAATAAAAATTATGAATATTTTTAAATTTAAAAATGACTCTTTAGCGTAACCTCAAAAATAATGTAAAAAAATAGTGGTAAAAAGTTCAAAAGGATCGGTGCAATAGTTTTGGAGTTAATGATGGCCACCGTCTATGAAAACGTGATTTTCGGGAAAAGTGATTCAAACTTCTAAGCACTAAAAAATTTAAAATTATTTAGAATGAATACATAATATTTTTGAACGTTTCCCGTTTAGAAACTATATTAAAAAAAATCAAAAAAGTTTTCAAAACTACTAAATTTACCCCTTTAAAATATTTTAAGGTATTGGGACAAAAAACAATTGTTAAACCAAAGTTTGTAAACACAAAAATAATTTAAATATAATTATTCAATAATATTTACCTGCTGAAAGAGGAAACAGAAACAACGAGTAGAATAGTATACTTAAACATTTTGATTTTAGGGTATTTTCTCTACATAAATTTGATCTTTTTGTTATCGAACGTATAATTTTCATGTTATATATAGGCAAGCTCTGTGGTCAAAAAATACCGTTTTCTTATCTATTTATTTGTTTTTACTCATTATATTGTTTGTTGGGCAAGATCCATAAAAACTGACAAACAAAGCAATTTTAAATTAAAACACCTGTAAGGTTTTCTAAGAATAAAATATAGTATCTAGTAATGGTTAATTTAAATCCTTTATTAATATACTACAGGATTAATATTTTTTAAAAGAAAAAAATAATAGGAAAATGTATTGTTACTTATTTTTAAATTTGATCTAAGGTTTTAAAGATGGTCTCTTTGAAAAAAAAAACCTAATTTCTAACATAAATAGGTAGTATATTTATTACTTACACTTACAATATTTATTTTTCAGAAGCAAAAGAAAAATTCTTAATACAAAAATATACATTTGAGACTACTTTAAATACATTTATTAAGAACCTGGTAAGTAAATAGTTTTTCAACCGACTTCAAAAAGAAGAAGGTTATCAATTAGCCATGTTTTTTTGTGTGTATCATCAATTTTAGGCGTTTAACTAATTATAACCGCGGTAATAATTGGTAACAACTTTGACGTATAGCACATTGTTTAAACGTCAACGTAATCGATTGGTAAATACCGTTTTAGAATTCGTTCGTCGCCTAAAATTGATTTTAAAAATTCTTCTTTTATTTGCAAGTGTGCAATTCCGCGGTGGTTCCATAAAAAAATAGTTAGAATCGCAAGATAGAAAATGTACTAGACCTATTGTTTTCTCTCTGCCGTACGTTGTTCGTGCGACAAAACTTTACTAGTACCATTGGTGTAAGGTTAAACAAATATTATAATAATACGAGGGCAGTTTACAAACTGCTATTACATCCCTTAAAAATTTACTCTTTTTACCGAACTAATTTAGAGAATACAGTAAAAGCACAGGGACCTGTAATTTGATTGATGAACATTGTTTTATTAGGAAATTAAAAAAAACAGAACTAACCATGACCCCCGACCCCAATGTGACAGTTTGTATTAACGCCTGTAACGTTTCAAACCATAGGAAAGCAAAAAATAAACTAAAAAGCAAAAAATAAACACTTTTTTATAAAAATTGAACCAAATTTTTATCATAAATAAAACTCACTAAAAGGCAAAAATATTAAATCTAAAAAAAAATGGAGTCGGGTGATAACATATGTGCTAAACTACTAAATGTTAATAACTAAATAAGCAAAAAGTTTTTATACTTTAATATCATATTATTATGTTATTACTCTACTTCATTTTTTTTATTTTAATTTATTATTTTTAACTTGTAAGTTTATTTTTTTAAGTCGATTTTATTTTTTTAAAGTGATTATTTTTAACTTTGATAAGCAGCCCCGAATCTAGGAGAGGGGCAAACCAGGGTGCTTGCCGCGGGTGACACCTTCAAGGGCCGGCAAAGTGGTGATTGTAAGAGGCGAGGACATTTTTTTTGCTCTTGCTCACTTTTCATTTGGGATAGTTGTGTTTTGTGTATTATACAATTGGGAAGAGAGGATTTTCTTTTGGTATTTTGCTTTTAAATTTTTTAGCCAAAAAAATTTAAGGACAATAAATCTATACTTCGCTGAACAAAAAAAATGGTCGAGGGGGGAACAAGCTAATATTGGCCCGCCTTAAAAAAAATGAAGATATAGGGCTGCTGATAAACGATCTTCTGGTGCAGAAAAATGCAGCTTTTTAACCCTCTGCAGAGTTTTTTAAAAATCTTTTATGTTTGCATTAGTTAAAGGTTATGCCAAAAAATATTAATACCTTTTTTATCCTAGAAAAATTAAAAGTTTATAATGATACTTTTGGAATAAAAACCACAATCTCCAACACCAATATTTGGATGTTTCACAGTTTTTTACAATAATGAAAACTTTAAACTATGCACAATTAAGTTAAATTAACAAATTGTGACATAGCGTTAAAAAAAGTACTTTTTGACCACGAATTACCCATACCCTACTTTAAATAAAGCCTAAAGAAAACCATTTTAATCCAAGACTGGTAAACAAAAATAAAAATATTTAACCTATATTTAAAATAAACTTGTATTTTTTATATACTAAGTATTAACAATACAACATAGAGTTACTTAAGTTAGTTAAAGTTATTTTAAACTAGGAAGTCCAGCACAAACAACAAAATCTCCAAGAATTTTAAGTCCGTCAACTTCAACTCTGTTTAGTTTTTGGTAAAGCATGCCTCAACAATGGGAAGCAAGTCGCTTATTAATACAGTAGCCTTAGTAAAGTCTTCAATAATATGTTGTGGAGCTTTTTCTGTATCTTCGGCCATTTTTCCAATAATTTTCGTTATACATTTGATTTGTTTAAATTTGTTTCCGCCACAATTGTCAATATCACTTTCATAGTGAGCCATGTCTTGTTCAATTTGTTTACAATTATTCAGTGCATCATCAACATATCCTTGAGCTTTGGTAACTTGATCAGTCATACATGATACTAATTCATTAAGTAGATTATCAGGAAGATTTAAAAGTTGGTCAATATATGATTGACATCCGGTAATATCCAGACCTAAAAAATAAATATTAAAACAAAATTTAAACCACTAAAATTAATGTGACTGCTGCAATGCTGCAAATATCACTGTGCATTAAGTCGAAAAACAAGTAATAGACCAGGTCCTATGGGCGCCAATGTATTAAACATTATTCTCGTGGAATTGTTTTAACATTTAAGAATAAAAAGTTTTTGCATCAAATAAAATTTAATTTAATTTTTTGACTAATTTTGCTCCAAAAATGAGCCTTGTCAATTGTTTTGGAAGAAGAAAAGTTGTAAAGAAAGGGGGCCACAAACTGTGTTTATTATGTTTAACTGAAAGAAGGGCTCCGTTTTAAAGCTGAGGACCTTTTATTTTGGTCTTATATTTTTTCGAAGGAATAAAATTTTATGTACTGAAACCATGGGCTCCAACTTTACTTTCCGCCCCGGGCCCCGAAACTCTCAACTACGCCATTGACTAAGCTGAGACTTCAGATCTTTTTAATTGTGACATAATATACAAGGCGTTTAAAAAAGTAGACCTCTTCAATTTTCTTAAGTTTTTAATGTTTATTTGTTACTTTTGTTTTGCTCAAAAGATAATAGATGAAAAAGTAAACGTTTATACAGGGTGTTTCCTAATTGGGGTAAGAACATTAAAGTGCCAATTTTATGAAAAAAGTTCATATAAACATAGGTCCGGAAATGCTTTGGTTATTAGATACAGGGTGTTAAACTTTAAAGAGAAAATCGGATTTTTAATAATATCTTAAATATGCCTTATCCGATTTTAATAAAATTTGGCTGTAGTATTTGTTGAAATAGGAAGTAAATTTAGCCCTAAATTAATTTTAATGAGTGAGATAAGTGGCGGCGTGGGACGCATCTCAGCTAATATTATTGACAAAAAAATGTACGCCACTGACTTTTTGCAACTTTTTGTATTTTTTTCGGATGAAACACCTAAAAATACAACTTTGTTGTTTCCTAATATTTTTGGTAGCTTGCTTACTTTTTCAGAAAAAAAAAAATTCGCCTCACTGCATATTCCTGAACCATATACAAGAACATACAAGAAACATAAGGAATTTTTTTCCTTTAAAAATTAAATGTTATAACTTCCTATTAGCAATTATGTATTAAGAAAAACAAATACTTAATTAAATAACTTTTATATCTTGTCTAACAAATTTTGTTAAAAAAGGTGTTTTAGAAATTTTAAGGATTTTTGAAAAGTTTAACACCCTTTATCTTGAGAACGAAACATTTGAGGACTCATGTTTATATGTTTTTTTTCCATAAAAATGGCTCAGGAATACGTCCTTAAATTTTCTTACCGCCATTTGGAAACACCCTGTATACGACGTTTTTTTATCCTTATTGGTTATAGTTAAAAGTGGATGGCAAAATATAAATGAAAACCCTGTACATTATGTTTACCTAAATCAGCAGCTTCTTGAATATACTCATTCAGTTTTGCTTTTATAGGCTCAAAAGCTTTATCCAGTGCATCTTTTGCTGTAGCTTCGTACTTGTTTACTTCTTCTTGAACTTTATTTACTGCAGAATCAAGAGCACTAGATGCTTGCGTAAGAGCTTTGTCAACTGCTGCCATAAGCTTTTCTAAAGCTTTTTTGCATCGTCTTTTATGTCTCCTAATGGAGAGTCAGCACGAATTGCCTAAAACAAGAAGTCAGGTTTACCGTGTGACACAGGATGTTGTTACCAGCCCCATTTATTTATTAGTTTTTAAGGGAAACTGTAAAAAATTACAGTGCAATAGGTCCATAAATCAGCCAAATTTCAATAATTATTTTCACCGCGCCTTCCCCCTCCTCACACACAATAACAATGTGTTTATACTAGACTGGGCCAAAAAAATTGGACCACAAGACTCCCTTTTTCGTTTAACTTTTTTTTCAATGGTGTCCAGCAGCTATCTAGAAATTTTCATCTGTCATATTCACTCTTAAATACAGGGTGATCATTCTTTAGTCGGTACTATTGCTAACTTCCTTATTATTAGAGATACGAAGTCGGTTAAAGTGGTAAAGTTGTAGTACTTTTTCCGCTGATTAACGTGCTGCCAACCCAAAAACTATTGAACAGTGGATTTTCGATTTATTACCAATTCAATAATAAGGAATTTAGCAATAGTGCCGACTTAAGAATGATCACCCTGTAAAGTATTTATGCATCAATTTCATCCATTTATTTCTCTAAAGTTTTAATTTTTTAAATTGATTTTTAAAAAATAAAAGAAGAACACATTAAAGAAAATGCACTATATAGCTTAAAAATCTAAAAAGTGCAGTTTAATTATATGGTTGTTAGTTTAACCTTGGGTAAGAGTGTCAATATAAAAAAATATTAATAGGGGGTAAGTACCTCACTTTACCAAATATGTATATTAGAGTGATTCAAAACAATTGACTATTTTTTCTTTCTTAATTATATCAAAAATATTTTTGAAAATGACGAAAAAGAAAATCCTGTAAGAGCCACAGACCTTAATATTAATGTTAAAAGGTGCCGCATAATACATTTTATTTTACCATACGATTAACATGAGAAAGCTTGTTCTTTTGAGTTTAGAATTTTATAAGTCTTTAATTATTTATTAAAGAGGCTAGAGCAAAAAATAATTTTTCTTATAAAAAATTGAACGCTCTACAAAAAAGCTCTCATTAAATTGTTTGATAAACTGACGCGTTTTATTTATATTTATAAGTTATTTAACTATAAAATATAATGTATTATATTTTCTCATTTTTTCCATTTTTTGACAAAACTATCAAGTTTGTCAAAAAAAAATTCAATTAAAAAAATTGTATTTAATTTCTTTCTTTTTCTTTTACAGATGCTTTTTATTTAACTGTCAAATTTTTAATACTATTGTGCAGGGTGTACGCCTATATTTTGACCCATTTTGATCGCAAATAAAAAGAAGAAATAGAGATATTAACATGCGGTTTTTGCAAAATGTCTTGGATTTTTAAAAGTTTTTATCACCTTCTCGTCATTTGGTTGAAACATTCCATTAACACAAAAACAAAATGGCCGATTTTTCGATATAGGACAACTTTGTTATTTTAAATGGAACACAATGGATTCAAAAAAATGTAACATAAGCTTGGACAATTTCAAAAAATAATGCAATTATTTGTTTATTGTTATTAGTTCTTAAAAAATCGCATTTTGATATCTTTATTTCTTCTAATGGTGTTTGAGATGAAAATAGGTCAAAATATAGTCCAATAGTATTATAGTAGTTATTATACATTAGTAGTTATTATTATAGTATTATAGTCCATATAGTCCAATAGTAAAACAGAATTTGAAATTTGACAGGTAAATAAAAGCATCAGTAAAAAAAGAGTACAAAAAATTTAAAAAATTGACAATTTTTTTTTGATGAAGTTGATAGTTTTGTCAAAAAAATGGAAAAAAAATAAGAAAATATGATAAATTACATTTTAAAGGTAAATAACTTTAAAACGCGTCGGTTTATCAAAAAAATGTATAAAAAAATATGTGTGGAGTGTTATACAAGAAAATGACTTGGTCCAGCTTTTTAGATAAACTATTAAAGAGTTATAAAATTCTAAACTAAAAAAAAACAAGCTTTCCCATGTTAATCATATGGGAAATTTAAATGTATCATGTGGCACCTGTTAACATTAATATTAAGGGCTCTAGCTTTCACTGGATTGTTTTTCATTATTTTTAACAATATTTTCGATATAATGAAAAAAAAAAATTGACGATTTTTATTTGAATCAGTCTAATGTATATATTTTTGTCTTACCTGGGAAAACAGTGCAACACAAAGAATATTAATAAGTAAAAATTTCATTTTTTTATTGCAAAAAAATATATAACCACAATTAAACTATGAAAATTAAAAAAACAAATTTGTAGGCGCAGTATATATACAGAAAAAGCCTAGCGGTACTTTTTTATTAAGTGTTGTTGTTTAAAAAATAAGTATGTAGACGAAAAAAATATATTTTAAGTGTTTGTTGTCTAAAACTTATTTCTAAATCACTTAAAATTAGCAAGTAGGTATATGTCAATTTTTTGATATTTAAAAATATTTAAGCATCTAAAAAACTTGGGGGTATCAAAATCCTGTGTCACCCAGTATACATTTTTAAATTTTTAGTCATATACAGTAAGATTGCGGGGATTGGAACAATTTTATTTAAAATTTGTGGCTTGTTTTTTCAAAGAAAGCTGGAACAAGTCGATCTAGGTAACTGCCTGCCCAGGCAACTTTATTAACACTCGAAATTGGAAAAATGGTGGCATTATGAAAAATGTTATAAATTCTTCATTTTTCCAAAAGAAACTCAAATATTTCCTAAATTTAAAGATTTACCCTCATATAACTTATAAAAAAGTGTTAAAGTCAAAAGATAAATTTAGGAGACATGTAAAATACAGGGTGATCCATTAAAAAAATAACATATCTTTAAACCGTCACCCTTTTGTAAGCATTTCTGTATACATCAGAATATAAATAAAATGTGACGTTTGTGCCTGGCTATATACCAGAGTTGGGTCGTATTCGAATACTCAGTATTGTGAATAGTATTCAGAATACATTTTGCCGGTATTCGAATAGTATTCGAATACATTTGTGTGTTTGGTATTCGGTATTCGGCAGAATACTATTTTGTTCAGTATTCGGGATTCTGTATTCGAATACTTTATAAGTATTCGACGATTTTTTTTTGAGTATTCGAATACCGGCGTTCCGAGTATTCGAGTACCGAAAAGTGTAAGGAGTATCCCAAATACTAAAATTGTCAAAAATTGGCATGATTTGAAGGAAGCAAAATAGGAAGAAAAGAGGTAAGGACCTTTTGGTCTTCAATTTTGTCATAGGTGTTGTTTGGTAGTATTCGAATTTATTTGTTTCCAGTATTCGAATACCGATCTCGGGTATTCATGTATTCGAATACTTTTTTTCTTCCAAGTATTCAAATATTCGGTATTCGAATACTTTCTTTTTCCGGTATTCGTATTCGTATTCGAATACCGATTTTCAGTATTCCACCCAACTCCGCTAAATACCCACAAAAAATACTTTAAAAGAGTTTTATGGATAACAAGTAAATGAGCTTTTTCAGACTTCTAACTCACCCTGTATACTTTTGGCCTACCCAGTATATTATCACCATTAAAAACATCTTTAAAAAAGCTTCTTAATGGAGAGCATGTATTTTAAACATGCCAAACGGTAGACGTGGTCAAATACATTTAAAATTTGCCAAAATCGATACCTGTCATACCTGCTCGCCGGTAGAGCCACCATCGTTCGGCTTAGTCAAGGTTGATAGAGACAAGGTGGCCCAACTTTCATCAATTTTAGGCGCTCAACCAATTATAACCGCGGTAATAATTGGTGACAACTTTGACATATGATCAGAGACAACAATGAGACGAGCAACTAAATGTAAATAAATTATCCGAGAGAGAGATAGCTGCTGGGCCTTCCTTGTCTGTCTTCAAGGAAGGCAAACGCAGATGGCGCGTGAGTCGACTTTATCGTTTGCTCGCCAAATTCAAATTATATAGCTGTGCTATTTTTGCCCTTAATGTTAGGTACTTGTTTTTGTTTCCTATTAATATAAAATATTGGGGTTTAGTTCAATAATTGCACACACCTTATTAAAAATATATGTCATTTATTTGGTTTTTATAAAGATTTTTTCTTACAGATAACCATGTCAATATTACCTTAAATTATCTGTTGAAAACCACAAATTTAATATATACACTGTGATCACTAATAAAAGTCAATATTTAAAGTCCAATTAAAGGTAAAAACCACGAAACACACAATAAATCACAGAAAATGTAAACAAACTGTCCAAACAAATCGGCCATTGAAAAATATCAAACACAAATATTGATTAACATATCGGCGTGACTGCCTGCGGCAACGTTTGTCAAGTTAAAAATATTCGATTCATGGTATATTTTCTTTCTCTTAATTAGATGTGAGCCAAAAAGGACATTAAAGTTTACATGCAGAAATTGTAAACAACTTGGCAACCAGGGCAAAGCGATTATTGCTCCATCTACGATAGCCTGCCATGATGAAAGACAAAGACATATTTATTGGAACTTGCGTTAAACCAGAAAGAGATAAATACAATGGACAAATTGTTAGGACCAGTTACTCGTCTCATTCTTATTGTCTCTGATATGATACATTGTTTAAACGTCAACATACCCGATTGGTAATTACCGTTTTTAAATTGGTTCCTTCGCCTAAAATTTATGTTTGCTATGACAGTAAACAGCTAGTGTGACGTCATGGGAGTCCTTTTTTAACCAATTTAAAATTTAATATATTTTTATACCATAGTAAAGGTCTTTTTAATCCAGTATTTACTAACAAATATTAACACGATTAACACGATTTTGACAAAACACTAAAGAAATAACGATATTTTTTTGAAAAGGATCCATTGACGTCACATCTATCGCTGTCAAATGAAAAGTTAGGCCACCTTGTCTCTATCAACCTTGCGGCTTAGTAAATCCCCATTTCATGTATGGTAGGTATAGGAGCCACACTGCACAAAATCTTAGGTCTGGTCAAATACATACAGGTAGCCCTACACTGGCTCTTATACTATTAGTACAGGATGCAGAAAAGGTTATAAACTAATTATTTGAGCATTTTCGAAAACCTTTAAAAGTATTAAAAAACTATGATAAATTATACAAATAAATTACATATTATCCTAATGCTGCGTCCAGACTTGCAACAATTCGTTCCTCAGAATAGCGCGCCACATAGCGCGGACGTGGACGAAATTTACGTCGTTCCAAGGGCTTGGAAAATGATTCCGCTGTGATTTAGAGCTTGTCGGTTTTTGCATCAAAAAGCACGCAAATAGTTTGATTTGTTTAGACGTATGTTTGCCGAATTGTTGCAAGTCTGGACGCAGCTTAACATTTAACAATTCTTTTAATTAAACACATACATAAAAGTAGCTTAAGATCCAGATCTAAAAGAAATAAGACAAAAAGTAATTTTCTAGACTGCCACAAATACTTTCTATTGAAATTCGGAGTATTGCGTGGTGACAAAATACTTTTGTCAAACAATAGAATCACTTTTCAAGAGGATAAATAAAGTTATGTAAACAAATTAAAACAAATAAACTTGTTGAGTAATAAATAGTCTATATAATAAGGAAAATCCGCAAATAAAAACATATCATATAGATATTTAATTTCTGTACGAAAAAGTAGCAAAAATGATGTTAAGGTCTTTGGCAATTTTTGTATTAGTTATTTATGTAGTCCAGGTATGTAAAAGTTATTTTCAGTAAATTATTTAATTAATCCAACATAATTATATTTTAATTTTTTATTATTAATTTTGTTTTTATCATCGTAATATGTTTATTAAACATTTTAATTTTTACAAGAAATGATATTTTTTTATCGTAGAAATTATGAAAGTTAAGTTACAACTTGTATAGTAACTTAGCAAAACAAAAGGTAAAATCTAAATTAGCCTTTTGATAAATATACAGTTACCGCCATAAACGGTAAACCATATGAAAAACTTTTTTATGTTTGATTTCTCAAAAACTTATTCTCAATAAAAATCTCTGTATACACGAAAACTTACAAGTAAACAGATCAAAATATAAATAAATCATAACGTATACGAGGTAGATGCAACTTAACGAATATGACATAAGAGAAAACTACCTTTAGTATAACTTAGAAAAAAATATTATTAGAAATTAAAAGTATTGTCATATTTTAAAGTAGAACCTTTTATAAAAAAATAAAAAACTTACTTTTTCAACTTACATCTTATAGAGATTAGATTTATATTTCGAAAAAATGTCAAGCATCTAAGTATATACACTTTGCAAAACAAACGTAATTTTTTGTTTTTTTTTGTTCAGTAAGGCTTAAACTTAAAAGCCCATTAAGAATAATGTTGCACGTCGTTTTTGCCTTTTTTCTCAATTATTAACGGGATTTTCTGCTTTTAAAATACAACTTTAAATTCTAAACAAGTTTTCTAAATAATATTTTTTCTAAGTTTAAAAATAAGGGTAGATTTGTCCTATGTTATATTCGTTAATTTGTACCTACCTCGTATACGCTATAATTTATTTACACTCAAATTTGACCTCCTCGTCTCTGGAATATTGTTCTCATCTCTGGGAAATGGCGTTCTTTCGTTTGCCTTATTAATAATCATTTACTTACAGAAAGGCTCTTGTATAGGTTCATTTACGCCTTCTGCAAAATTTAAATAAAAGACATAGACAATGTGTCCCAGTGGATGGTGAACATTTTAAACATTTATTAAAATCAATAGCCTTTTCTAACTTTATCGTTGTTAATTAAATTTTAGAGTGTTCGTGCGCAACCTAATAAAAAAGTCATTTATTTCGAACAGTCTACTTTTTGGAGATCAGAGAACTGTACCTTTTATGACTAAAATTAAATGCTGTTTTATTATTTCCACTCGCAAATGTCCATACAGGGAGGTCAAAAAGTAATGACCATTTTAATCAATCCATGTTATTGTATGTGGCACCATCTAGTGGTAATGGAAAAATTAAGATCATATTCGTGTCCGTCATCTCAAATAGTAAAAGTACACCAAATTTTACTTTAATCGGTCCAGTGGATTTCGAGATATTTCACTAAATGTTTGGTAAAAAATTAGTTTTAAAGCGGGCTTTACACGTGTAAAGTAGCTAAAGCAGGTTACTAAATCAAGCAGCTAAATTTAGCTACTTGCAGCATGTCAACCACTGGATTTAGTACTTGCGCAAGTAGGCCATTTAGTTAACAATTTAGTCAAGTAAATAGAACACCCCTCTATTTACTTGCGCAAGTAAGCTCCCCACTCTTTTTCACAGCAACTAAATTCCAAATAAACACGTGTAGACAGACTAGTTTAGCAAAGTGTATTAGGTCGACCGGTTCGTAGGAGTTTACTGGGATTGTTTTGTGTGATTTTTTTTTTGGAACACGATGACGTCTCGTCGGAGTGAAGAGACAACACTAAAATTCGTACACGAGTATCGTGATATAGCAAATTGTCAAATCGTTCTTTGGTCATCCTCATACAATTTCTATATTCCGAAAGATCTTCATTAGCAAGTTCTCTCAGCAAAGTAGAAGAAGCACCATGAGTCCCTCCGACCCAGCCAATTTCGTACCCAACAACGCTTTTTATGATTTTTGTTAATTTCGTCACTAATTATATCTGATATTTCACCACATATATCCAAAACACATTTCTTCACAGAGGCACGAATATCTGTTGCCGCCATGTTTAAAAACGAGAACTAAACCAAATTACTAAAATGTGTGTAGACACAACTAAATAGAAATACATAATTTTTTAGTTACTTGCTTTAGTAACTTGCTCAAGCTACTTGATACGTGTAAATTCGGCTTAACACCCTGTAGAACGAAAACCAATAACAGTATCCTACATTTACCTATGTCCAATTCATTACGGGACACCCTGTATTTATAAAGGTTCAAAATTTTAGTACTTTTGCAATATTTAATTAATGATACGAGATTCACATGAAAGGCGACCATTACCCATCTGTTTACCGGATAAAAACTGTTTTATATTAATGATAGATTTAAACAAAAATATCGCCATAGCTATATTTAATTTTAAAAAATAACCTCAAAATTTTTGACATACCTTGTATATTGGCAACTCCTTTTTTTTAATTTATACTAATGCTAGTTATTATTTTTAAATATTATAGAATGTACCAAAAACAAAATTAAAGTTTGAAAATTTCTCACTGCTTTATTTATAAAAACTAAGAACAAGCATTACTGATGTACAGAGTGTTTCAAAACAATTGATTAATTTAGGAGGTGATTCCTTAATAAAAATAAAGGGTAGTTTACTTTATAAACATGGGGTTAAAAGTCAACGATTAGGGAGATATCGCAAAAATAACATTAAAAAATGTCTTTATTTTTTACCTTTAAAACATGTGTTTGAACTACCGAGTAATATCAAATAATTAAATATAACCTATAAATGCCATAATACGTGTTTACATTTAATTTTTGTAATGGGTGGATTTAAAAAATAAAAAAAATATATTTAAAAAGTTTATAAATGAATCCGGCTAGCCAAATTTATATTTTTTGATGTTATTACCTAAGGCTTTGTTTTCAAGGGCCACTTTTTGAAGTTAATATGGACCACAAAAGTGTTTTCATAGTAGCCAATCCGACCACAACAATGTTAGCATTAGAGAGATATGGGTACTTTGGTTACCGCCTACGTTCGTTATTTACGCAAGGCGCTATTTAAATACCGCATACGGTATTTAGTGCTTGATTTTAGAGATACGGAGGATGCCGTATTACGAACGGTTAATTACACCTGTCTGCGAATTTACAAAATTAAAAAGCAAATGATCCTTTTAAGTGCGAATACTAAAGTTTTTCCCGTTATTTCAAACACATTTTACTGTAAATTTTCCCACTTTTCCAGATGAATTTTGACTAAGACATTCTCTCAGAAAGCCAGGTCATTGTCGGCCAGCAATCTTAACCTTTTCGTTTTTTTTCCATCTGCAACATTTATTTAAAAATAAAAAAGCAAGACTTTATCAAAGATTAGTAGTTTAACTTTACTCTGTGGCTCTATTACAAAAATATTTGTAGAAATCTTTGAAATAAATAATATAACCTTAAAAAAATAAACAAAGAAAAATATTGTGCGCATGGCAATTCTGTTCGCTATTTTAAATAGCACGCGGCGTTATTAGCCCGCAAATTACTTGATGCGGTAACGTTATTACCACCAACGACGGTAAAAATCGAATCGCGCATAACTTAACTGTCATAATAGTGCTTATGTTAATACCGCATGACGTTACAGCACCACCCATATCTCTCTATTATTAAAAAATGGAACTACAAACTGGCGACAGTAGACCAACCACTTTACGTGGAAACACGGCCTAAGTCGCTCTTTAAATTTGGTTAGTAAGAGTGATAGGAGTAGACTATTTAAATCACATCCGTTATTCTAAAATAGTGCAAAAATATTCAAAAAGTATAATTTTTATAATGGCAATGCTTTTGTAGAATTTCCTTATTCTAGCGTTTTTCATTTTTGGGATAAAAAATAAAAACGATATTTTTGCCTATTTTTGTACCGCGATAATGATTGACTTTTAACCCTATGTTTATCAATATTATTTTTTAAACAAGGAATCACGACTTAAAATTTTTCGCATTTGTTTAGTAACACCCTGTATAAGTACTGTCATGTATTATAGAAAAATTTAAATTGACATTATACAGGGTAACTCAAAAATTTTGAACCTTTTTTTTTTGGTCTTAGCCTTGACCATAATTTCTTAGGTAAGCCTATGGCAATACCTTTGTTTACATACTACCTTTATTATAAAACAATTTTTATTCAGTAAACAGATGGGTGAAGGTCGCTTTCTATTCAGATCTTAGACTATAAGGTTTAAATTACTTCTGCTGATTTAATAAAGACTGTATCTTATTATCGATATCCCTGTAGAGACTTCTACAGGATGTTTCTAAAACATCTGTTCACAATGCTACAACAAACTATTTGAGCCTTAATAAAACGATATAATGTTATTTACCTAAGTCAACAGGTTGATAGTTTGCGAGATACAGGGTGTCAAAGTTTTTATTTTATTTTAGTTATTTTTTTTTATACGTATTAAAATGCTGGCACCACCTGTATGTAGTCCTTTGGTTATGTTTAAAATGTCATAACATTTTTTTGACTTGTTTGATCATGAATATATTAAAAAGGAAATAAGTTTCTTGATTTTTGCACAAAAAAGGTATAATTAGTAAGTATCGATACGACTAACCGTTTTAGAAATATTTAAGATTAAACCTGTTATTTCATACAATAATTTTTCATTGACTTCTTTACGCTTTATCTAGCCACCTGGCAGTTTCCAAAAGGTCTGTACAATATGCTACCATGAATTCTTTAGATCAAAATACAACGACCTAGTGCAATTTACCTTAGTGAAATAGTTGATCATTAAGAAGATACAGTGTTTTAAAGATTCTTTTTAATTTTTTACACCTTGTATTTCGTAAAAGACCAACTTTTCAACTGAGGTAAATTAAGTTAGATCGTTGTATTTTGGCGCAACAAATTTGTCTTAGCATTTGTACACACTTAGAAAAAATTCTGGTTGCCTAGACAGGGCATAAAGAGTACAAAAGTGATTCTTTATGTGGAATTTAACTTTTAATCCGGAATATCTTAAAAACGGTTGCTCGTAGTTGTCATTTTGAACATAAGCAAAGAATGTAGGTGGCTCCCTCTGCATTTTACAACAAAAACATATGCAGTTTTTGATTCCCCACCCCGGAAAACCCCTGATACCTAATTTCATGAAAAAGTTTTTAATAAAAAAGACATTTAAAAATAACTAAAATAAAACGAAAATTGACATCTTGCAAACAATTCCCTTTTGACTAAGGTAAATTAGGTTAGATCGTTGTATTTTGGCCCTGTGTGGTAATATTTTGTACAGACCTTTTAAAGACCCTGTATAATAGGACATTCTAGATATGTATTAAAAATACTATTTTAAAGAAAACTCGAGCCTCTATAACTCGAACCTCCACAAGTCAAAATTTTCGAAGTCGAAGTTCATTGCTGTTCCTTGCTCATTTGCTACAACAATTGCCGTGTTTTTTAATCTCCATAACTTGAAATTCTCTTACTCGCAAATCTCCACAATTAGAAGCAGATAATTCGCCCGAGTAATAAATAAGTCTCTATAAGTCGAAATTTCAAGTCAAGGTCGAAATTAAACGAATATTTTGTATCACAAAAATAAGATAGTAAAACTTCTTATTCTTAAAATTTGCTTGCAAAGCAAGGTTTTGGCGATGCGGATTTTCATACTAGCCAAAGGTTTCAGAGGTAATTGACAGGGCATGTTAAAAGCTTTTGAGGTCATTCAGTAAGGGTTTAACAATAAATGAGATTAAATTGGATTGTACAAAGAAAATACTTCATCAAAACCTGGTTACAGATTATTTTAAAAAATAATATTTTTATCACGCTAAAATTATTGTTTTATTATAGTATTAAGATAACTAGGTATGTACAGTGTACATACTTATGTTTTTACATACCCTAAATAAACGTTTATTAATTTATTTTGCTACAATGAAATATAATTTTATGGTTTTATTAGATTTTAAAATATATTTTTATTTATCAGTATGCTACCTTTTATACAATAAAAAAATTCTTTAACTTGAAATCTCTTTAACTCGAAGTAAATTGGCGGCCCCTTGAGTTTCGAGTTATAGAGGTTCCACTGTATATGGGGTTTTTATAGGGCTTTAAACATGCTGGTCCGGAACCTAAAGTAGATGGTGCGGCAGATGAAGCTAAAGAATTATACTACAAACTTCTTAAAATTGTTGGTGATGCAATTACCGGAGCCAATAATACAGTCAATGAGGGTTTAGACGCAACAAAAAGAATATGCTGTTGAAATTGAAACAGCTGCTAAAGCACAAATTCAAGGCCTTTTGGACAGTTTTCAGGCTCAGTTGGATGACATTAATGCTAAAGCTGCAAAAGCTGGTAAGTTTTTACAGCTATGTTAAGCTTTTGTGTTTTTGCTAGATATACCTATAAGGTAGCCGGCCTATTTTGCTAAAATTAAAAATATTCTTATCTTAGAAAAGTCGGGAGATATTAAATACGTAAAATGTAAAAAAGATAATAGTAAAAAAAGACATAATTTTTACTTAAGATATTTTTATAGCAAATAATTTTATTTAAGAAACTCTTATCATCAATTAAAAAATAAATAGTAATTAACGGGTAACGGGGATAACAACGTATGTCAATATTTTCAGAAATTGTGCGGGCAACTTAATTGCACTTCTTTTACGAAAAACAATCTTGTTGATTGTTTTGTTAGATACACATATTCCAATATTATGGGCGTTTAAAACTTAGGCAGACCAAAAATTACAAATATTTTTCTCGAAATGCCTTCTGCCTAGGCAGATGGTGTATTTTTATTTTCAAATGCTATTTGCCTAGTCAACTGGCATTTGATTTTATTTGTCCAAGCAATTTTTAGGCAAATGGAAATATAAATATTTGCATAACCAGACGGTCATGCAAAACTGTTACATTGGGGGGTTATGGTTAATTCGGGTTAGTTAAATGTTTTTTAATTTCCTGATAAATCAATAAAAAAATAAGGATTTAACTAACCAAAACTAACCATGACCGCCCCAATATGACAGTTTTGCATGATCGTCTATAGCGCTTCGAACTAATTAAATTACACGTGCTTTTGCTTTTTCCTGGAGTCTGGAAAACACACTGTCGCCTAATATGTTATTAAATATATCACAGTCATTTGCCTAACAAGGAACACGGAAAATGCATTTACTTAGGCAAATGGCGTTTAAATAAAGATTATTTTTATGACGTCATTTGTCCAGGCAAAAGGCATTTGCCTAGGCAGAAGCCATTTGCCTAATATAACCAACTGCTGCGACATACATTAAATGAAAAAAATAGTCGTCGTATCCTGTATAATTCCGACTTACTGAACAGCCGTTTACCTATTAAAAGAAGCAATACTATTAGGTTATTTAGTAGTCCAAATATCATTGGTACAGTGGCAACAGTTTAAAATATAAATACGTTTTGTTATACCAACTGTGAAGGTCAATATCTCCCTAACAAAACGCGATAGAAATATGAAGTACTAACCTTATTTTGGCTCACTCTATCACCTCTATCATTTTTGACCTCACTTTTTCGGACACTCTATATGTAACCTTGGTTTTATTATTTAATAAAGACCATGTATATTAATTTTAAAATGTAATTAGTTACTTTACTTTTTATTACAGGAATTGATATCTCCGAATGCAGGAAATACGAAGTTCAGTTCACTTCTCTTCCAGACACACTCTTAGATGAAATTGTTAAATGTATCAATGATCAAATTAGCCTTTGCCAAGGCTATGCCAACGATGCTTTGAATCAGGCAATGACAATTCAACAGGACTTTTACAACATTGAAAAAGAAATTGACGATTGTGGAAGTGGCTGGAAAGCTGTCACTTGTCTGGCTAAACTTACGGTGAAAATTGAAGAAGATATTGTAGATGGTCCTTCAAAAATTGAGAAAGACGCTGATAACGCCGAAACCACAATTAAGAATGCCTGGCCTGAAATTAAACAGTGTGCTACTAGTTCTGTCGAAAAAGTACCAAGTCAAGCTGCAAAAATTGTAGGAGATTTTGCAGTTTGCGCAGCTGTTCCATAAATATGGTATTTTAAATATTACTGATTGTACTCAAAGTAGTATTAAGCTATAACTGTATTTCTGTTTAAGAAAAATAAATATTTTGTTTTTGTAGAAATAATTATTTTATTTGCATTCCACATTCTCTACAGTAGTGTTGGGCGATATATCAATAACCGCGATATTTCACCGGTGAATGGAAATCACTGGCACTACCAGTGATTTACTTTTTGCAAATACGGTGATCAGTGATCGAAGCGAATTCGGCATCGACACGACACGCACTGGACGATCGCGCCGATCAAAATATGATATGAGATATTATTTAAAATAATAAATAATATGTGAAGGAAAACAGTGATTTACGCTAATGTTTATTTGTTTAGACGTGGCGGGTGCACGTCAATAAAAACCGATAAGAGCTGAATAAATAATATATTCGTATTCGTTGCCAGACACCGAGGTGTTTTTATGTTTCCATTTTTAGTTAAATATTTATGTATATTCAAGTGACTGCAGTGATTGAAACCACTGTTTAAAATCATGGTGAATTAGAAATCACTGTCGCCGTTTCACCTGTTACCGAAAAATCACCGTATTTCCCAACACTACTCTACAGTATGTCCACGGAATAACTTTACAATATGACAAATGAACCAAACAATTTAATGCTTAAGAAACTCGTATATTGCAACTGCTTTTGCTTGTTGAAAAAAAACTGTTTTTAGAATTAAATGAAGATCTCAAATCTGAAATTTCACATAAAATAAACCAAATTTTGTTTTTAATGTCGTATTTTTAAAATAATATTTTACCCCTTTTACGCAATCTACCTAGTTTTAATAAAACACAATAATTAATGTCAAAGTTTGTCAAATTAATTTAAATACAAAAATACAAAACCAGGTTAATTACGTAAAAAGGGTGTTAAACATGATTAAAACAATATGATACCAAAGAACCGTTTTTGTTTATTTTATGTAAAATTTTAAAAATCGGATCCTTATTCTAAAACCCTTTTTTATTTGACATTTTGCTAAATTGGTAAAAATAAAAGTCCTGGTCCATTTTCACAAACTTGTAGTTTTGGAACCCCTGTAAAAACAAAACAATTTTTCTACGTGAATCTTGTTTTTTAAAAAGCAAAAGCAGTTGCCATACACGGCTGTCTAACATTTCAATTTTTGGTCTATTTGTCCTATTGTAAAGTCCATCCGTGGACATCTTAATATATATAAATCTCGTGTCACAATGTTTGTCCTCAATGGACTCCTAAACCACTTAACCGATTATAATAAAATTCTCACACCATGTGCAGTTCGATCCAACTTGAGAGATAGGATAGTTTAAATCTCAAATTATAGTCGCAATTTTAATTTATTGCTAATTATTTGTCTGTTCGACTGGGTTGAGTAAGTAATCAATAGATGGCTGCTACGAACGTGTCATATAAGCTACATTTTAACAGCATAATAACCACGTGTTGTTGACGCTATAAAATTAATTAAATTTATCAGAACAACGGTTATTTGGGTCTCATATCAACTCCCGAGCGAAGCCGGGAAGCATAACTAATTACTATATAAAAAAGCCGAGATTTTAAATTTAAATTGATTAATTTGCTTGCCCATTTTGAAAAACGAGGTCAACCACAATTCTGAATGCCTGGCCTCAGGGCCGTATTAACTGATTGAGGCGCCCTAGGCTAGAATTCCTGAAGCGCATATTTTCCACCAAAAAATTTTTGATAGAAAAAAGTCAGGTCATTTCCTCCTTTTCGCGCCTATTTCACTCCAAAGTACCTTATTCACAGAGAAATTAGTCACCAAAATCCCCACCCTATCTAAACTTTTTTAAAAACTCCCCTGTTTAGCGCCTATTACTCCCTGTCTGGCGCCTATTTTTCATGGCGCCCTAGGCTGTAGCCTAGTCAGCCTAATGGTTAATACGGCACTGCCTGGCCTAAAATTCAACAGAACTTGTTGGAGACTTGGCAGTTGGTGGAGCTATTCCATCAAAGTAATATTTTAAATAAAATTAATTGTGTCTATAAAACAGTATTAGGCTATAATCATATTTCTGTTTAAGAATTTTTTTAAATCAGTTGTTAAATTTTTAGCACCAAAACCCTAAATGAAACAATTCTTAACTATACGCAATTCTAATTAAGACATGCAATGTTGCAACATTGTCAATCATCCCATAAAAATGCACGTATCAAGATCCAATTTGGCAAAGAATATTTATAGAAATTACGCGATTTTTGGTTTGTGTCTCTACTGGAAACAAATACTTTTAAAAAGTAGACAATAAAATTTAGAAAAAGATATAAGTTGTAAAACAACCTAAATAAAACAAAGAATGGTTAACAGTCAGCGTTTCAAATAATTTTATGTAATAATAGCCACCAAACTGCAGACACAACAAAACCGAATTTGTAAATTTTCCTTTATTACAATTTTCACAAAATCCATGACATCACAACCACTAACACAAGTTGTATACTGACGTTTTTCTGGTTTTGCCATCGAGTCTATTAGCGTTAAAAATATTAAATTATGCTTATTAGATACTAGTAATTTCTTGAACTTTTTTATAATCTGTTGACATTGATTGATATGTATATTCGTAGATCATTAGGTAACTAATCATTGCCCAATTAATAATAGTAATTGATAATAGATCGATATACATAATAATCAAATATATAAAGAAACTACAAATATTGGAAAAAAAAGGTCTAAGAAAGTAATCTTGATAAAGGGTAACCAGAAAATGATACAGCTGAATTAAAGTTGAATGGTACATACATACTTGGTTAAAGTTTCTACGACCAATGGTTGCTGGGTTAGTAATTGTTGAAGCGTAGAAAAACGAAAAAAGACAATATTTAATATTTTAACAAAAAAATTTAATCTAAATGTTAAATTTGTAGAGGTGAAACTCACTTTTTGTTACTTAAAAAAAAATAAGAAAGAGAAAATTTCACCAAATAAGTAACTTTTCTTTATTATTATTATTATTTTATTAAGTACTGAAACTATACTGTATAAGGAGTAATTAATAGTATATCGGCCAGTAAGGCAATAAAAAAACAAGCACTAATAGGTAGTCACCCATATATACATGCCGGTATTCGCGTTAGACTCTCTTTTCCACACATTGCCTATATGTATAATTGACTGGCTGATTCTGTATATTTAAAAAACACCTATTTTTGTAAAAAGTAAATTTTATGAATATTTTAACAAATAATGTTTAAAAATTATTAGATCATATTTTTTCCAATTTTTTGTTTTTTTTTTCTTTTAAGCGATTTTAACTCCTTTCAAATAATAAAATAAAAAATAAAAATAAATTGCTATTTTTTTTGTGGATTTAATGTTCTATGCCTGTACAGGGTGTCTGTCGAGCTGCTAAATTAATTAATATTTTAAAAACCATAAATTTTGAAATAGACATCCTTATACAAACTTATCTATATTTTGATGCTTAATAAGATAACTAAAAAAGGAGTTTTCATGAAAAGAAAAATTACTTTTAAGGTTTTTGTCGTAATAATTTTTAACGATTATTTTTGACCACTCTATATTTATTAATTGTAAAAATCATAATAGAGTCTGCTAAAGAAGTTCTTTCTCTACGAGAAACATAACCCCAACTTATATTAAAGACTTTTGTTTAGAAGAAACTGATGGTTATGTAATGGCTTGCAAGAGTCACTTTTGACATTAAATTTAAATTAAGTCAACAACAATTGGACTTAGGTATAGAACATAATACACAAATTATGTTGAAAATTTTACACAGAATCTAAAAAAATAAATATTAAATAGGATGTTTATGTTTATATTAACTTCTGTATAACTGGAAGTCGAAGTGCTGTCAAAATAATTTAGTTTTATGTTCTCACTATGACTTTATAATGGTAAACTTTAAAATTTTTCCAAAGAGTACTTTTAAGAAATCAATCGCGGCTGGTGGGACACCCTTATATCGATACACATATTTTAAAAGTAAGGCGAGCGCGGATGGGAGGTATCAAAAAATTCAGATATTTACCAAAAATAAAAAGGCTAAATTTTATGGTAAAAAAATGACCAAGATGGGAAGGCAATTTATGCCACGCTGTGCCTGCTGGGCCCAAAAAGTTAACGTTTCTAATCGTCATTTAAAAAATATAAATTGATTATTTGTTTTCATAAAGAAATGTAAGCACGCGATAAAAGCATAGTAAATAAACATCACTATTTTTATATTATAATAGGATTAGCCCTACCCAATAAAAAAAAAAAAATTTCAACATATACCTTAAATCTAGATACAACAGTGATAATACGCATTGTTAAAAATAATATTTTAATACTTTTTTAAATATTATTTATACACGTGAGTTGTATACAAGGGTATATCAAAATTATTTAAATATTTAGTTTAGGCAGAAAGTGGTGTAAAACACCTGTTTATTATTAAAAAGGTTAGTAAAAGGCAAAAATTAAAAAAAAAACAACAATTAGGAACTTTTATAAAAACACTCTATAAAAAAAATATGGATCAAATACTTAAATTCTTTAAAATTCAAAATAAAAAAAATGCCATTAAAAATAGAAATAAGATAGTCGATAGGTGTATGTACAAAAGATGCGTTATTAATTATGGTTACATAATTCAGTTCATAAGATGTATTTTTTTAATTATTAAAAAAGCTTAATAAGGCCTTATCTTACGTTTTTTTACAAAAATACTAGTAGGCCTAACAACATCATCAACGCCACAATCGCGAAACACCAGCGCATTTGGTTGGGGTCGGCGAAAGATAAGATAATTATTCGATTGGTTAACGTTATTTTATATTCATTCTCGTTTAAACGATTAGTTTTAAAACAAGGCAGAATATTAGACTTAATTCAGGAGCAATGGTGAAATTTGTAGGATATTCCAGAATAAATGATTTTGCATATTAATTTTTTACCCTCCTTTGTTGTGTTAGGTTTTAAAAATTATTTATGTTAAGTTTTAAATATTAGTTGTATCAAATTTCAAAAATTATTTTTATTAAGTTTAAAAAATCATTTTGGTTAAGTTTTTAGAATTGGTAAGTTTTTAAAAATGTTTGCTGTATCTGGACTAATAAAAGAGACATTAAAAATTATCATTTGATATACAGGAGGGCTCAAGATTGCGATATTATTTTGGAAAATATTTAAAGCCAGAAAAACATATTTTTTAAAATGTTTAATTAAATAACATAAAACAGTAATTAAAAATGTATTTGTAAGTTTTTCTAAATGATTGTGGCTTTTAGGAAAATTAATACTAGATTAAAAAATTTAAAAAATAATATATTTTTTACAGTGCGGTAAATTAAATATTTTTTTAAAATAAAAACGTTAATAAAATTCGTCCTATAATATACAAAGTGATTTGAGTCCGCCTGTAGTACAATAGATAGACCTTTTATAAAGGCTATTATTTGAGATAACAGAAATTTTTCTGATAAGTAACATTTTTTGGAAATATAAAAATAAAAATATGACAGGTATACTGACGGTAAAAAGTAAAAGTTTAAACCTTTTTTACTTTTTGGCAGTACTAATAAGAGCGGCAAATTTTAATTTGCACGTGCTGCCCAAAGCTAAATAACGTAAGTGCACACTGGTTTTATCATTTGATTGTATAGGGAAAGTGTGGAAATTCTTCCATTGACCCGGTACATTTTTAATGACAATATATTTATTTTTAGTCATTTTGGCAACAAATCCACCACGGGTAAATACACAATTAGGTGTGGTTGAGGGTTATACATTGTTTACTTATACCAACAAAAGCTTCTATGGATTTGATGGTGTTCCCTATGCTCAACCTCCTGTAGGCTACCTGCGATATGAGGTAAGTGTTTAGTGATATAATATTAAGGTACCATTTTAGTTTTTGTATGGGGGTTATTTCAAGATTTTTATATTTTAGCGTTACTTTCTTGTAAATTTTAGTTTTAACAAACATATATGGTTTTGTTTAATCTTAACATTTGAAAGTTGCAATTTTTTTTTGCCAAAGTTGTAAGCTTAAAGTATTAATGTCTGTAGTATTTCTAAAACTTCAAGGTTTAAAGGAAAACAAAGACTTCTGCAGGTAGCAAAAATAAACAAAAGTAGGAGGTTTAAAACCTCTTTAGAATGATGTCGAGAAATACATGAAAGTAACAGTCTGTATTGTTTTAATTGTAATAATTTTAAGTAACTCCTCGAAGTAAACGTTATAATATGTAGAGTGGATGTGCTAATTAGATCTAAGCCTCAAAATTAGAAACTCACAGAAATCAAAGAAATAAGTAAAAAATTAAATGCTGAACATAGGGTAGCCTCAACTTTGGACCTCGTTTGCAATCGCTACTGTGATTTTAAAGTGGAACATTGGAGCTGTCACATAGAACAAAATGATGCACAAAAAATAAAATAAAAAATAATTTGAAACTTAAATCACTTAGCATTTCCATTCTTCATACCTATATCCATAAAAGAATGACAAAGGATATGTAGGAAGGGGGTAATAATGAACAGGAAATGCTAAGGGTTGGAAATTGAGACATGTAAACCGTATTCTAAAAACAGAATATATACAGTGTGGGCCAAATTAAACTTGCACACCTTTTAAGTAACAATAACTTTTTATCTGTTGCTCCTATCCTATTTATTTTTACTGGACTAATAGATAAATATGTTTTCTCTACGTTTGCAAATTTTGTTCGAATAGATTTAGTCAGGATCGGACTTACGGGACTTTTTCCAAAATGATGCATTTAATCTCCTTGCAAAATAAATCGGATTTAGCTTCACTTGGGGTAATACGTTTTTCTTGTAGACAAACTATGATAAATGATTCAGTAAAAGCAAATCTGTCAATAATGTAAGGATTCAGGAAACAGGATTGGATTATTCTTGAGAAATGATGCGCCCCAAAAGCATGCATTTCTCTCGATTTTAACAGGGAACTTTTTTTAGTGTGCTTTGAAAATCAAAAATGTTAGGTTACCATGGTTCCTAAGTTGGATGCTGACACAATTTAACAGTAAATTAAAATTAAGCGTATTAGCCTAATTGTAGATAAATACCGATTTATTTTGCAAAGGAGTATAATGCATTATTTTAGAAAAAGGCTCGTAAGTCCGGTCCTGACTAAATATATTTGACCAAAATTGACAAACCTAGAGAAAACATATCTATTTATTAGCCCTGTAAAAATAAAAAGACAAAGCAACAGATAAAAAGTTATCATTAGTTAAAAGGTGTGCAAGTTTAATTTCGCCCATACTGTAGATTGGAAGGTGGGAAGCACTTTCTTACTCAAACAAATATTCAATGTAATGTTAACCAGGTATTGTAGTTAATATTAATAATAAATAAATAAACCGAATATGGTGACTGCGCCAGTATAGGTAGATCTTTCTATGTTTAATAATTAAATAACGTACGAATTTTTAGAATGGTAATTTAATATGCTTAAAAAAATAGGTACCTATATTTTTTGACCGAAAAATATTTTGTATTCAAAATATTGTTTGGACACATTAGGCAAACCACTAAAATACCCTAAACATATTTGAAAACACATTTATTTTTTCCATTGCAAAATGTGAGGATAAGTAATTTTACATTAGGATAGTTCTGGAAAACTTCAATTCAATGGAATTTTATGTCCTGCGAATTATGCATATACCGGGGACGCAGGATGTTGTTACAATACTCCATTGTTTTAAATTTTCGAGTTTCTGCGTGAAGACTCAACCTCAATCACAAATCGCTGCCTCCAATTTGTTGCAAGCGCTTTTTTCTCAAAATCCTCTTGATTTTTTTTCTATGCGGCTGTAAAAATAATAGGTAATGGAATGACCTTGTTTGTACTCCTTACTAGGTAGTAGTATATTTCATTCTCTAACATACATAATTAATCTACATTTTATAATTTATTTTTTTAATATAATTAACATAAACAAATTTTAAATTTTCCAAACTCAAAAATAAAGAAAATCCCCCTCTTCTATTCAATATTTTTCTTACTCTACACAACAACCCCGTTTTAATGACATATCCCAACATAGATTGATTTTCAAGATGACAATCATGATTCGGTATTCTGAAATACTAAAATGAATTATGGCCGTCATCTTGAAATTAAACAATATATTGTAATATGTCATTAAAAACAGATTTAAGTTAGATAATTAAAATGTTTGGAAAATTTAAAATTTGTTCTTGTTAATTACATTAAAAACATAAATTAAAATGAAATTAATGTGTAGTATGTTAATTTCACAGCCTCAGAGAAAAAAATAAGAGGATTTTAAAAACACACACAAAAAATTAGGCACCAGAAGTGATTTTAAGGTTATGATAACGAAAAAAATGTCAATTTACTCTTCATAATACGTAAATTGTTTGCTAATCTTCCGTCATTCTTTATAAATATAGGTATTAAGAATGGAAATGCTAACTGATTTAAGTTTGAAATTATTTTAATTTTGTCTTTGTGCATCAATATGTTCTATGTGACAGCTCCAATATTACACCAGATTACACTTTAAAATCACAGTAGCGATTGCAAACGAGGTCGAAAGTTGAGGCTACCCATATGTTCAGCATTAAAATTCTTTACTTATTTCTTTGATTTCTGAGAATTTCTAATTTTGGGAGTTAGATCAATTAGCACTTTCATTTTACATATCATAACATTTACTTCGAGGAATTACTTAATATTGTTTAATTCTTTCTTAACCTTTTAATATAGCAATACAGACTGTCACTTTCCTGTATTTCTCGACATCATTCTGAAGAGATTCTAAACCTCCCTACTTTTGTATTTTTTTGCTACTTGCAAAAAGTCTTTGTTTTCGCTTGAGAACCTTTTAGAGATACTACAGACATTAATACTTTAGAGCTTACAACTATGGCCAAAAAATTGCAATCCCCAAATGTTAAGATTAAAAGCAAAACCATATACAGTTGGCGTCATATGGAAAACTTTTTATTATTAATTTTACGGAAAAAAGTTATTCTTTATAAAAAGTAGTGCATGGTCCAAAACCTAAAATTCATTCATCAGATATTAAATTGTGTCAGTCATCTGGCCAGGTTTGGCCAAAAATGTAATTTTACTTAAGAGTTAAGTACCTCGATGCTGACGCTGGTTATCGTGCCCGAGGCCTAATGTTCCAAAGGCTGGTTATTGTTGTAGCAACAAAATAAACATGTTTCTGTGTGTTTCGTGTTTTAAAAATAGGAAAGCAGTTTTTTACCCCAAGATTTTACTATAAATAGCATAGGTATTGTTGACGACCTCTTGCAATATAAAAGTTAGGTACTTTTTCTTTCTTTTGATCATGAAAACAGAATACTGAACACTAAAAACAAATGCTGAATTTGCTTTTATCTACACTAAAAATTAAAATTTTACGAAATGGAACTAATTTATAAAAAAATATGGAATATATCACTACCTGTAAAGTAAAAATAGGTCATTTTTTTTTAAACCATTAACCCATTTTTTAAACATTTAAGTAAAGTATTTATACCATGCTTAATTGTGCTAAACTATTTACTTTTTTATTGTAGAATCCTCGAGACCCATTGCCATGGTATGGCATTTTGCAGAGCTAGAATAAGACCATCATGTTATCAACTTAGCAATACAAACGTTGATGCTTCGGGAAACTATGTTGTGCAAGGTAGGCAACAGAATTTTAGAAAAAAAAACCTTCTAACATTTAAGCTACAGGTTTTTTTGAGTTCTAAAAGAAAATCGTTTTCTCATCATACTTTAACACTGTTCTAGATATTTTCATGCGTATTATAATGTATATATTTTAAAAATATTCAACATGTTCAGATGCCACTGGTTTTTTTTTTATCTTTTTGACATCCCACGAAGCTCTATGCCTAAATACCAGAGTACCGTGGGTGTCGGGTTATTAGATGTTTAACCCATCGTTCCCCCTGTTCCGTCAACGTTGTCCAAGCACTAAAACATGCAGTTGCATTTCACAGCACCTTTTAGACAACGCGGTAGTGCCACCACGGTCGTTATTTTTAAATAACTACTACCTAAATATGTCTCCCCCGCTGGAAATCGAACCGCCGACCTCTGGCTTCGAAGATCAAAGCTCTGTCCACTAGGCCACGGGGAGACAATGGTAAAATATTTAAAAATCTTTTACATCAGAAAATGTCAAAGCATGTCAAATTAAATGAGAATATGTAGAGCAGTTTTAAAGAAGTGATAAGAAAACGATTTTTTGTATAAAAATTTAACATTCTGTAGTTTAAAAGTTAAGAGGTTAAGTACATACGGTAGTTTTCTAGAAACCTGCGGCGACTCCGATTTTAACGAAATTTGGTATACGGAGGTTTTTGGGGCGCTGATCACGAATCTAAAAGATTTTTGGCGGAAACGTTTCGCTCTCGAGATACTCATCATCAAAGTTTAAATTTGAACTAAGCTTATTTTCACTATATTCTTCCTTCTTCTTGCACACAATTCTTGATTTAAAGCTAAAGTGTCACACAATATTTGATTTTCACCTATTAAAACCCCGATTTTTACGTTTTTTACATTATTTTTGCATTAAATTGCGTGGCTTTTTTTGATAATGCGGCAACCATACATACACATAAGGCTTCATGGCACACTGGGATTGAAATGATTCAAAGTATAACTATGCAATTTAATGCAAAAATAATATAAAAATACGTAAAAAACGGGGTTTTAAAAGGTGAAATACAAATATTGTGTGCCACTTTAGCTCTAAATTAAGAATTGTGTGCAAAAAGAAGAGGGAAATATTGTAAAAATAGGATTAGTTTAAATTTCTGATAATGAATATCTCAAGAACAAAACGTTTCCGCCAAAAAATTCTTTCGGATTCGTGATCAGCGCCCCAAAACCCCGTATACCAAATTTCGTTAAAAATCGAAGTTGCTGCAGGTTTCTCTAAAATTACCGTACATACGTTTATAGAATGTTTGGTTCCTTTAGTGAGCCAAGGAATCTTGTCCCGCATTGCCACTAATTAAATGACCCTGTATATTATCTTCTAGGGGAAGAGGACTGCCTGTACCTAAATATCTATACCCCAACTCTAAATCAGTCAGCAAACCTAGATGTTATAGTTCACATACATGGTGGTGCCTTTATGTTTGGTCAGGGGACCATTTGGGGCCCGGAAATATTACTAAATCGACCAGTAGTATATGTCAGTTTGAATTATCGGGTCGGACCTTTAGGTAAAACTTTTAGTTACGTAGTAATAATATCTAATTTCAACATATGTGTTCAATATATTGTATCTCTATAAAGAAAGCATAAGATGAATAATATCTTTAATGTCGTGCAAGAAATATTGATGGCACTGTATACATATGTATATTTAAAACAACCTATACATGTTCTCAAAATTTGCTAATATAAAAATTAGACCTCAATAATAATTTTTGTTAATTTGTTTAAACTATATTCGTATGGATAAAATAAACAATTTGTCTTTTCACAGGCTTTCTTAGTACTGAAGATAATGCAATTCCTGGAAATCTTGGTTTAAGAGATCAACAACAAGCACTTAAATGGATAAAAAAATTAATTAAAAATTTTGGGGAAATCCTCAATCCATAACCATACATGGCCTTTCGGCTGGGGGATCCAGTGTTCACCTTCATTATCTATTACCAGGGTCAAAAGGTACAAATTTAAAAACACTAAACTGCTTTTTAAAAAGTACTACAAGAGGATGGTACTAAGAAAAATAAAGTATAGTTAGAACCATATTTATTTCATTCTGAAAGCGATGCCGCCAAGTAAAAATAAAGTAAACAAACCTTTTGAAAGCACATGGCCTTTGACAGAGCCTGATTACATATATTTTAGATAAATACATAAAAATATTGCGAAAACCCGTATTACGTACTTAAAAAACATCCTCTTATTTCGTTTCTGTCCTGCCATAAAACCTGTAACGCGTGGCGTAGTCGTCGTGTTGAATATGTTTTTGCTGCAATAAATCATTGTTTACAAAAGGGTTTATTTGCTTTATCATTTTTTGTGTACTTGGCGGCATCGCTTTCAGAATAAAATAAATATGGGTCTAACTATAACATAGTATTTGGTAAGCCTCAGTTGGATGTCTGCATTAATTAATATTATTGTTCTTTTTTAATAACAGAAACAACACCATTTTAGTTTAAATTAATTTTTTTTGATAATAGATGTTTAAATTGTTACATTATTTTCAGGTCTTTTTAACAAAGGTATTGCCCAGAGCGGCGTTTCAATTAACAACTGGGTTCTCATGGAAAATCCTTTGGAAAAAACTAAAAAACTTGCGGAATTGGTAGGATGCCCAACCACCTCCACCCATATAATTAAATATTGCCTTAAAACCAAGCACGCAAGACTTATAGTAGAAAGTGTCCGAAATTTTATGGTAAGTTTATGTTCTAAATAATAGACATATCCAATTTATGCAGGGTGTAATAAAATAAGTAATACAGGGTATGATTCCTGATTCCTTAGCTCATTTTGGGAAGAAAAGTTTTTATAAACATATGCCCTAAACCTCTAAACTTTTGAGATATAGAGTGTTAAAATTTCAAAAAAAAATCTATTTTTTTAAATGTCATAACTATTTTTTGCCCAATTTTGTTTTAATTTGGCAATATTATTAATGCCATTAAGGGGGTAATTTATCACTAACTCAATTACATTTAATAGTTCCAGTGGTGTCTCGAGAGGCAACTGAAGGAATATTTCCAACAAAAAAACGGTACGCCACAAATTTGTGTAAAATGTTTGTGCTTTCCTTAGATTAATCAAATAAAAATACTGTTTTTTTTTTTAGTTTTTTCTTCTGTATCTTGTTTAGTTTAAGAGAAAAAAATAAAATTAACTTAATTGAAAATTTTCATGTAACAAAAATTATAAATACTTATTTAGGTTTATTTCTAATATAACAGTTTTACTGAAATAAGTGTTTTGAAATTTTTGGTTTTTTGAAAATTTTTACACCCTGTATCTCAAAAGTTAAGAGGTTTAGGACATATGTTCATATGAACTTTTCTTCCTAAAATAAGCTAAGGAATCACCCTCTAGTTTTAGCCATCAATTAAATTACACCCTGTATTTATTTTATTATGTAAAAATTCTATTTAAGCAACAACAAAGCGGGACTGATGCACCATGTTGTTGAAATGCCGGCATGCTTTGTCTTAACTCTACCTAATAGTGTTTTACAAGCGTTAGACCGTCTCCTTTTCACACATTGCCTGTGAACCTTTTTGTTTAGCTGAACATGTGTGTAATTTAAAAGTTAATCTAAAAGTTTTAACTATGTATTTACTTTATGAAACATGAAATAAGTAATTATATTACATGTTTCTATTATTCTTTACCACTGTTTGCTGCTATAGTTGGGGGTGTTGTGTAAGGGGTAGGTTTTGTCAGAACTTTTTCTGGACACTAAAGTGCCATAGGATAAACCTAAATATCTATAATAGATATGGAAACTGCAGTTACATTTAAAAGAAAACTGTAATAGAAAATAAAGGCATTTATTTTAATCTATTTAAAATTAGTTATTAGTGTTAGTATCAAATAATATCTTTTTACAATATTTGTTTATCACAGGTACTCGAGAGTTAATCATACATTTTTAAAATTTGTTTTGTTCTAAATCTAACAGCTATAAATAAAAGTTAAACGAAATTCAGTAAAAAGTATGGAAAGTAAAAAAAATGTTTTTAGCCATTCCTCTATAACCCATTTTCTCCATGGGCTATTGTGGTAGATGGAAATTGGACTTCTGATCCAGTATTGCCAGAGCATCCTCTTAACCTTCTAAGAAAAGGAAAAGTTCAAGATTTACCCCTAATTGCGTCTTTCGTTAGTTCCGAGGGATTGTATCCTGGTGATGGTAAATATTTTTTTAAACTATGAATATATGACTATACAGTGTGTCCACGGATGGACTTAACTATACCTGTAGATTGTTTTATTTATAATATTTCGAAAAAAATATTCCTCATAAAAATGTTTGCTTTGTCTGAAATGCTAAGAGCTATAATAAAAAATTGCCCCATGATATACGAAGTGCTTAAAAATTAGGAATGTTTTTTTTATAATAATTTAAAAAATCTTTTTAAAAACGCCTAATTAGAAAACATAAAAAAGTAATTAAAAAGTGCTATACATTTTTTTTTTACCATCTCTTGAAAAAATTGGGTATAAAGTAAAATAAATGTTTTTTTTTTATATAAATAATAATTAATTTTACTTTTTATTTGCATACAATATCAAGTAAATTGAAAGTGTATGTAAGTTGTAACATATACAAAGTAACGATTTATTTAACAAGTTAAAAGTTTTTTTATTTATTCGCGCTATTTAAATAAGTAGTTATAAAAATATTTATTACTTACTCTGTATATTATAGGGGTAATTTTTCTTAACGCTTTTATACTATTTTTTCACTTAAGAATTAATTTTTTAAAATATTAACCTTAATTTTCTTAAGAAACCTAAACCAATAGCCAAAAAAATATTTTACACTTTTGATTACTTTTTACTCTTTTTAATTAGGTAGTCTCAAAATTTGGTTTTTCTCTTTTTTATATTTCAAAGTAATATTTTTGCTATTTGAAAGAACGCTGTATATCCTACAGGAATTTTATTATAGCATTTAGCATTTCGAACAAAGCAAACATTTTTATAAGGAGTTTAAAATATTCCAAACGTTTTAAGCGTTTTTACTGATGATGTATGGTATACTGATGAGAACCAGAAGTTTAAAACTGGTCTGTCTCAAAGAAATACTTTCGGCTAGTGTAAAAATCTGCATCTCCAGGTTGAACAGTGTTCGATAGATGCAACCTTGCAGTGCAAGGAAATTACAAGCAGTAAGGAGTTTTTTCATTTTGAAAGTTTATAATAATTATAATTATTAATACATTTTTACTTTTAGAATTCTATACTGACGACCGTCTTGCAGCTATAAATTCAAGATGGAATGAAGTAATGCCTCATATTATGATGTATAATGAAACAGTGGAGGCAAATCAATTAAACAACATTTCACAAATAATTAGACAGGAATATTTAGGAAATAATGTCCTAAATAAGAGTACCTATTCCCAATTAATACAGGTATTAAAATAGTCCCTGGGCCTGTAATGAAATGGACTTCATGATAAGCACCCTTCTAAAACCTTTTTAGGGGGGTTCCTTTTAACGACTCTACCACGAATATTCATACCGCCATATACAGTGTGTCTCAAACTGGGCCTACATGTATTGGTAACTCGGGAACCATTAGAGCTACAGTGTTGGTTAAATAAGGAAAGTTTTAGACAATTTAATTGAAAAAATTGACTCTGCTTTTAGATTTTTGAAATAATTAAGAAAAACCAAAATGATTCATTTTTAACTTTTACCTGTAGCTCGCAAACTACCAATTTTACGGTTTTAAGATTACTACATTACTAAAACACTTTTTAAAGAAGAATTTATTTTAAGTAAAAATATTTTTCTAACTTTTTGTATTAGATATTTACCCAAAATTTGGATTTTCATACGGACGCCATATTTGATTTTTACTTTTTTGAAAAGAGCGGCTCTTCAAGAGCTTTTTATTGATGTATCAGAAAGTTAGGCTTTAAAAACAATAATTTTTGTTTATTTAATAGTGGGCTTAGACTGGACTGCGTAATGGCCGCCCCGTTTTATGAAAAACAAATGATTCGCATCTTATAATTTAAATAATGTAAATATTAAAATTAGCGGGCATCCTATTTCTTGTTTAGAAACGACTTTAACAAAAATTCAAGTTTATGTTTTACGTATTCGCAATAACGGCTTTTAATTTTTCCAACGATGCACTAACCAGAATCAACCAGAAATACAGAAGCTGCAGCACTTCCATACGAAGAACAATTTCCTGAGCGGCAACAACCTAACCAAAGACATTTTAGATTCTTAGTTACGAACTTCTAAGCCTATGGATATTTTGTGAAACCAAATCCCAAAACTTATACAAAAAATAATGAAGCAAGAGTGGCGATTATAATGGAAAACGTTAGAGATGATTACACAATATCGGGTAGAAAAGTGGAGGAACAGACAACAATTCTTAAGTCATCGGGGCATAGGTCTTTAAAGAAATAGTGTTTTCATACATATTAACCACGTATTGTCCAGGGTCTTTAGCAGAATGATTTCAATAGACGAAGCACCTTTGGTCGATGGTTTATTACTAAATGTCAACAGTTACCCAATTTCCAATCCAAGGTTCTGGACAGAAGAAAACCCGGTTTACAAATTGTGGAAATTTAAAAGGCACAATTATAACTTCTGGGATACAGAATCTACATAGTTTAGAAGAAAGTGGCAT
Organism: Listronotus bonariensis; assembly: GCA_014170235.1. Taxonomy (NCBI): domain Eukaryota; kingdom Metazoa; phylum Arthropoda; class Insecta; order Coleoptera; family Curculionidae; genus Listronotus; species Listronotus bonariensis. Next base: position 51,099 of record JACEGR010000719.1, on the reverse strand, counting down.
CATAGGTAATTTAAAATGCACCTTTAATTTACGTCTCACATCTAGATAGAATATTTATTTTTCTGTTTTAGACAACCGTTTAATTGGACCATTTATTTTTGAAGAAACTCTGAATTGTGAAACTTTGAATTGTGAAACTCTGTATTTGCTACTCCTGCAACTGCACACCCCCTATTTTTCACCTATAGGGACACGCAAAAAATGAGGCAAACGAGTTTTCTCCGCCCGAAACTAGGCTGGAACTAGAACACAGGGTACGGTATGTACGGGGTTTGCTTCCATTAACCGAACACACGTTACGCCGAGTAACCCGCAAGGTGTTGGAAAAATGCGAGAAATGTGTGGAAACTGGAGGAAGACATGTACTGTAATTTAATTTTCTTGTTTACTGATTCATTTTTGTCTTACAGTTGTGTTTAATTATTATCAGTTTAAGGTAATATTAGGAAGTATTAATTTTTGCATTTATATAAGTTTTGCGTTTGTATAAGTTTTGAATTTCGCTCTTACAAAATATCCATCGGTAACAAGTTTATTATTAAAAATCTTAAATGTCTGTGGTTAGGTTGATGCCGCTCCAGATGCGTATCATTTGTTTTTTATGAAACGGGGCGGCCATTACGCAGTCTAGTCTAAGCCCACTATCAAATAAACAAAAATATTGTTTTAGAGCTTATGCAATCTGAAAACATATTATAGACTTGTGATACATCAATAAAAAACACTTGAAGAGCTTTTTACAAAAATGTAAAAATTCAATATGGCGTCCGTATGAAAATTCAAAGAGTGGTTAAATATCTTAAAAACAAATACAGTTATTTGTATACATATATTTTACTTAAATTAAATTCTTCTTAAAAAGTGTTTTAATAATATAGTAATCTTAAAACCGTGAAATTGGTAGTTTGCGTCATTTTGGTTTTCCTATTTATCTCAAAAAACCATAAAAGATACATAAAATCTGAAAACAAACCTAATTTTGCAATTAAATTGTCTAAAACTTTCCTAATTTAAACAACACTATAGCTCTAATGGTTCCCGAGTTACCAATACATGTAGGCCCAATTTGGGACACCTATATGAAAGAGGCGCTTTAACCCAGCCTGTCAATGTCAAATGTTTTGGTTTGGACTGGACGAACACGTCATAGTCCCAGAGATAGTGAACCCTTCGAGTAACGTTGAGCCTGTAAGGCTAGAAATTTGTATAATAACGAGTCAAAGCATGCTAAGTACGACAATCATCACCTGCAAACATCAGCCCTGCATATCATCACCTTGTATATTTTTGAAAGTTAAAAAAATAATAAAAAAACTTGAAGCTGTAAACTTAAAATTTTTCTACGATTTAGTTCATTCATAGTAAGGTTTGAAAAAAAAGTTGACAAGCGTTTTCGATGAGTACAAGTACCTGCCAGGCGAACTGAAAGGTGTGGCTGATTTGGATGGCCATATTTCCAAAACTAATAAAGTAAGATGTACCTAATGTGGTATTTTCTGAAAGTTTTTAAACATTTTTTAACGGTAATACTGGTGATAATACACAGGGTGGAAAAAAGTTTTATAAAGGCCCAACGTTAATTGAAAGGTTAGTTCACTAGCTCTCCTACTATCACGTTTTTGTCAGACAAGTTTATCACAATGTTTTACATGCAATTTTTAAACATTTTGCCAAAAATGGTAAGGGTTACAGTCCTGAAGCAATAAGGCTTAAATACATCTTTCGGTATCGGACTAGGCGGGTTACGTGACTGTAACCCTTACGATTTTAACACAGCTTTTAAAAATTGCATATAAAACATAATGGTAAACTTGTCCGACAAAAAGTGACGTGTTCGCCTAGTCCGACAACCGAAACATTTTAAATTGACAGGCTAGGTAAAAGCGCCGCTTTCATATATGGTGGTATGAATATTTGTAATAGACTCGTCAAAGGAACCCCACTAAGAAGAATAAAAAAAAACACAAAATAATTTTTAAAAAGACAGTGGTGAATGACGATAAAACTGGGTTTTTAGTAAAAGAGTTGTAAAGTTAATCACTACCCTTAATTTTTTAGGCTATGTCAGACCGAAATTTTGTAGCAGACATTGAAAAGCAATTAGGTTACACAGTGCTGCTGTTACTTCACCCATTTATAGTTACTACTTTAACTACAGAGGAAATACATCGTCATGGAATTACTGCAGGGTTGCTAAAAAATATTATGTTCAAGGATATATTTAAATTTAAAAATAACCTTAAAATTTTTGACACCTGTACTATGGTAATTTTTATAATTTTTTTATACAAGAATGGTAACGTAAAGCGAAAGATATCTCTTTCACATGACCCTAATTTGTTATTGGAATGGGCGCTAAAAATCTCGTCAGTTTTAATTCATCAGAACAAAATCATGTTCCTTGTCGCGAAGAGTCATCAAAATCTCATCCTTTATGAGCGGCCAAAATTTGCAGAGCAAAGACACCTTTAATCTTGTGGGCGTCACATTTAGGAATAACCTTAACTGGCATAAACCACATTGTAGATGTCTATAATCACGGCAGCTTTAAAAGCTTGGTTTCTCTTTCAAGAAGAAAGGTATTTTTCCCTTGGAATGATGTCCTTATATCTGGGGCATGCCGTCCCCCACAACCCTAAGCATTCTTGATTCCATGTGGATATTAAAGTCCCATGTCACATCAATCACAAGTTTGACGGAAAGATTCTCAGATCTTCAGAAAACATAGGTTAGTATCAGATATATTAATGATAATAGATTATATGATAAAATACTGCCCCGGATCTAGGGGAGGGGGCAAGTCAGGGTGCGTGCCTCAGGCGCCATATTTAAGAAGCGGCAAATTTAAGCATGGCAGACGAGTAGAAGGTGTTTTTACAGGGTATCTCAAAAATCGTAAGAAATAATAAAATTTTAATACAGAATTCTCGATTCTTTTCTTTTTTAGATAGTAGTGTCATAATATATTAGATTTTTGATTATTTCTTACGGTTTTTGTGAAACCATTGGGAATGAAACACCCTGTCCAGGGTTTTCAAAGGTGACCATTGGAAATTTAAACACTGTAAGACATACAAAGTCGGTTCAGAATTCCGATTGAGGGTGTAGTAAACAACAATTGATATTGGCGTTTAAGATTAAATTGTTCCTATCAATAGCCACTTTTTATTTCGGTGAGTAAACATCCCAATATGTTGCTTTTGATATGGTCTTTTATTAAAATTAAAAACACTTTAAAGTTCCTTCAAAGTTCTTAAATTGACTTGGTATTTCTTACGGTTAGAAATGGAGACATCCTTTACATCAGCACACTAGTCCAGCCGGCAAAAATAAGAGGAGATATTGTCAAAGATTTTCCAAACAAAGCTAGATTTTCACAAGTTTCCAAGAATTTACGAATGGAAAGGATGAAAAAAATTGGTTACTAAAAATTAAAGTCCAAGAAAAAAGTATATGATAAAAAAATCTTAAAAACCTTTAGAAACTTTAATGAAAAAAGCAATCTGCAAAGCCAAAAAAGTTGTTTTTTTTTAATATTAAATTTAAAAAAGTAAAAATTACTTATTGTGTTATCAGTGAATTTAGAATTTACAAGATGAGAAACCTTTATTTCATTTTTTGTAAGCACTGGAATTTAAAAAATTTTAAACTTATATCTGTAAAAAAAAATTGAGACCAACCATTATACAGAGTATCGGGAAATTAGGCGTCAGGATTTGTGTGGGCGATTCTGCACGAAAAATTAATGCGAAAAACGTAAATGTTTAAAGTCGTTTTCTCGAAAACCGTTTATTTTAAGTTAATGCAATAAAAAAACCTTTTTAAAAGATATTTTAATGCTTTTAATTAATTTTATATTTAAATTTATAAAAGGATTAAAACAAAAACAGTTCTAAGTCAGTTTTCTAAAGTGAAGGACAGTTTAGGCTTTTTGGCATTGAATACTGGTGTCAAATTAATAGGGTGAATACAAAAAATCATATCATAGTGATATATGTGCAAAATTTGGCAAAAATCAGTATACTAGAAAAAATTTATTAAAAAAAATAACAAAAAACAATTTTTTAACATCCTGTATCTCCGTTACTTTGAGTTTTCAAAAATATTGTATAGAAGTTTGTTGCATTAGTTTTATGTGCAAAATCGCCCACCGAAATGCTGACGCGTAATTTCCGGACACCCTGTATATATTTTATATTTTAATTAAAAAAAAGTGATTTTGGACTTGTCTTAAATAAAAAATGAACAAAAAAATATTAATGCTGGCTTTGTAAAACTTTATAAAGAATTTAGTATATAGAAAAAAGTAAAACCAGGCTAAATTAAAGGTAAAACAATGGCAAAGAAAGGAGGGCGACAGACGACAATTTTTGCCACCTCTTGAAAAAAATTATATCTTACCATGGACGCCGACAGGATGACTTCCATTGGGATAGCAAAAAAATTTGAAGACCAAAAGAAAAGACAAAGTCTACAGCTAAAAAAACGTACTTTCTTAACCTGTTTTCATATAAAGGGCAAAAGACAATTTGAAAAGAAAAAAAAGCAAAAAGAACACCTGCTTCCTCCAGATTTCTACACAATACAAATTTTAGCTGTAAACGAATGTGATCAAGGCGAGTTTGCCAAACTATGGAGTTTCATAAAATTTTGTTTTATTGTTTTTATTGATTACAAACTTAATCTTAATACATTTTCTTAATGGCATTTTGGGAAAAACAAAAAACAAAGGTACTTCATTCTTAAAGAAGAATCACATTCTTCAAGTTTCTGCGAACCGTGTATGCACAATCAGCATTTTCTCTTCGTAAATCATTTTTTTTACAAGCAAAAAATTGTTTATAAAGAATGCCTTTTTTCCCAAAAATGAAATTTTTAGTCCATTTGTCCTCTTGTAAACCCCATCTGTAGACATATAAATAATATTCTGGGACACCCTGGGACACCCTGTGTATACATATTAGAAATAATTATAAATAATAATAATACATAATATATTATGTATACATATTAGAAATAAAAAAATCCTATTTGACTAGATAGAAGAGGTCAAGCTTTCAACTGCCAATTCATTTTCTGCATTACTTGGCTGCTTATAAAGTAGAAGGGGAATAAGGGGTGACCGGGGGCAAATTTACAAAACCTATACCAGTTCAGTCAGAACGGTGACTGAACGAGTAGTCTTTGTTTGCAAAAAACAGTTACAAAGTCTACCCCATTTCGGTTCAAAAATTTACCATATTGGTGTAGTGTTTGTAAGGCAAATCTATACAGAAATATCTAAGTATACCGTTTCAGTCATTCAAATATAGTGTTTTAAGCAGTGGCGTAGCGTGCTTTGAAGACCGAATAAAAAGGTCCTTACTTTCCCCTTGAAGGGGCCCCAAAAATAAAAAAACATTGTAGAACAAAAAAAAGGTCCCCACTTTTCCAAACGTTGTTTTTCTTATTTCAGCATTACTTTTTCGTTCTGTCAAACAAAAGGCCCCACTTTCTTAATTTAACCGACAATTTTACAGTTTTTCTGCTGCTAATTTTCCTTACACGCATTTGAGGGCCCCTATAGCCCGGGGGCCCCGTATCAGTGATACGGCTGATACGGCGGTAGCTACGCCTCTGGTTTAAGAAAGTAAAGTAAAGGTCAAGCACTTCATGACCTATGCGCTTTAGAAAAAATACTTTTAAATAAATATTGTGTAAAACTTTAGGCATATTATTGTAACGCAAAAACTATATAGATAAACAGAGGTGTTTTATTTAATTATCTCTTTTTAAATGTCACACCCTCATCGTTTTTAAAAATGTGGAAGTTACGATAAAATTCCAAAATAATTAGTATGAGTGAAATGCAGGAACTACCGGCAAATTTAAGTTTAAGTTTTTTGAACCACGGAGTGTTAAAACTTAAAAAAAAAATGTTTTTTTATAATAACTTTTATACCAATTCGTGATATTTTGAAAAAATTTTGGAGAATGCATTAGACGACTACTTTTTTGGCGCGTACAAGAAAAAAATGTGTCTCCCAAAGAAAGGGGGTATAAGGTAACATATTTTTATGGGCAAAATGGTACGTCCTTTTTTTTTACTAAAAATATATCTTTTTTAATTCTCACTTTGCTTGAAACAAAAATTGATCTCTTGTTTATTTTGATGTACAGTTTTCTTGTAAATAAATAGACATCATTTCTTGGCATAATAAAAAAATCAAGAGATCAAATTTGTTTTAAAATAAATGTAAATTTAAAAAAGATATATTTTTATTTTGGAAAAATGCAGTAGTGTGCCATTTTTTCTTAAAAATATTTACCTTGAATCTCTTGTCAATGATAATTAATTATTTTTGTATTATATTATATCTAACCACTTTTTTTACTATCCACATTTCTTTTCGGTGTAAAGCAACAACAAATTGTAAAAGAAAACATCGCAAAAATGCCATTACAAATGCTAATACTAATATGGTCAATTTTTTGAACCAGGAAATGGGGTAGACTTTGTAACTGTTTTTTTGCAAACAAAGACTACTCGAGGTTCAGTCATCGTCCTGACTGAAACTGGTATAGGTTTTGTAAATTCGCGAACAAATATTTTTTTACCTTGAAACCCTGCATCTTATTATCTGTATCTGTATCGTTTGGTTAAATCTTACTTTTGACATAAGGAATCTATGGTTTTTCTATGTACCATTAATTAGCGGACACCCTGTACTTAGGTTTAGTATGTATTCCCTTTAAACAATAAAAAAATTACAAAAAGAATATAGCGTCGGTGCGCGTCTCAAATCTGAGTAGCTTTCCTGTGACGCATATAGAGCGCCCGAGTAGCTCAGGAGAGCATTTCGTTCTACTTTGCGACGTTCCAGTGACGGAAAGTGTTATGCACCTCAATCCACTCCGTTTTTTTCGCTTGCCCCTCATTCACCAACCCCTCTTTTTGGTTTTCGAAGCTCCAAACGTGTCTTTTTTGGTTAAGGATTGATTTTTTTTAAATTATTTGTTTGAAATGGAACTAGATATTAAAGAGATTGACATTATAAAGTCAAGAAAGGCTAAAAAAACTAAATTTTGAAAATTTCAGTTCCAGTGACTAACTTTTTATAGCAGATCAAGAGCTTCAAGCCCGGAGCGTGACGCACAAAATTTTCGTCACTGGAAAGCTACTCTGATATGTGACATGCTTATCCTGTGGCACATATCAGGTTTGGCAATCGCACCGATAGGTTGACCCTATTACACCACAAAATAATATTTAAAATGCAGTACTTCCTGAGACTTAAGTAATAGCTAGAAACTCTAAACAGACAGTATAGTGGTGTGTTACTTTTTATGGTATAATATTAAGCTACTAAAGTCCAACGAACAGTAAAATTTCGCCAATAGTACTGAAAGTTACAAAAGGCTTATATGTAATGGTTTTAGTATAAGCCTAAGAGACGTTGTCGATATATATTACGAAAATTGCAAGATCTTAACTAACACGACCTACTTGATTCAAATTTTTGTGACATTCGTACTGTTTATCCATCAGTTTCGTCAAACCAGACTCAACCTATGAGAAAAATTGTCACACAGTAGTATCATACATCATGTGAAATTAGTTAGTTTCAGATCCTGTTTGACGTGCGTTTTTAGACTCTGTTTATAGCAGTCGTAGAAAAAAATATATTTGATACTGTTAATCTTTACAGTCTTAATTATTTCACACATTATGTAAAGAAAGCATAAACCATATTAGTTATGCACGAAGTGTGTGCATATATGCCTCAGATTCGATAAAAAAAAACAACTGAAAGTTGTGACAACCGACCGCGGTCTCCACCTAAAATTTTTATATTGTTTTATTAGGAGTATCTCATGGTGACGATGCAATATATATTGTTAAAGTCAGAGGAGTAAATAATTTATCTACCCAACCTGATATTGCAATGTCTAATCTTTTACTGGATATGATAATGTCATTTATTAATTCAGGGTAAGTGGTTATTTTATTTTATTTCTTAAATCAATAACCTTCTTTGCAGATAAACTTTGCCCTATTATTTATTATACAGTGACATTTCTTTAATGTCCCACCCCCGCTTTTATTTTTGGAACGAATCAACTTAAAAAGAATAACTTTGTGATATGAAATAGGTGCATAATTAGTATATTTCAGAGTGAAATTGACCGACGAAAATTTCAAGATGGCGACTGATCGCCATTTGGAAAAAAAAGTTAAATGGAAAGGGTGGTCTTGTGGCACTATATTTTAAAGCTCCTGGCGAGTAATTTATAACATTAGAATGTAAAGTCAGTACCTTTACTTACTACAAAATGGCGGTACTTTAAAAATTACCTAATACCTGATTGGGATGGCTATGTTTCCAAAACCTATAAAGTTGGATGTACTTATTGTGGTGTTTTCTTAAAGCACTTTAAAAGATCTTTTAATGGTGGTCTTGGTGATAACATACAGGTTAGAAAAAAATTACATATTTTTTAAATGAGGCACCCTGTATATTATATTAAAATTTAAAAGATCTTTAAGAAAATACCACACTAAGTACATCTAACTTTATTGGTTTTGGAAATATGGCCATCTAAATCAGGTATTGAGGTAATTTTTAAAGTACCGCCATTTTGTATTAGGTGAAGTTATTGACTTTATATTCTAGGGTAATATCAGGAGCTTTAAAATGATATGTCACTAGGGCCCCTCTCTCTAATTAATTCTTTTTTTTCCAACATGGCGCTAAGCCGCCATCTTAAATTTTTTATCTGTCCATTTCACTCTAAAATATAGTATTTATGCTTCAGTTTCATATTTTAAATTATTTTGTACAAAAAATAAAAGAGGGGGACATTATAAGAAATGCACGATTGTGAGGACGTATTTTTTTATTATACAGGGTTTCCTGACTACGATAAAAACATATGTCTAGGATTGTTTCCTGTTTCTGAGATATAGCGTACATAAAGTTTTAAAAAAGTAGATATTTTATAATTATTTTAAATATCCTTAAACCGATTTAATTTAAATTTGGTATATTTGTTTAAAGTAACAAGGAGCTTAGTTAGTCTTAACTAGATTATAATTATGTGGGTACATACAATGACATTTCAAACGGCACCACAGAAAATATTATTCGTATTTAGCTTCATTTTCATAAAAAAAATCATTCTCAAAAGAATCTATAGACAACAAAAAATAAAGATAAAAAGACGAAAAAATATCAAGATTAAAGGGGTGGTGCAATTTATTAAAGTTGGCCATTTTGCTCATTTACTGTAAAGTCAAAATTGTTCTCTTTAGATTAAGTTAGAGTGGTTTTAATTTTTTTCCCGAAAACGAAGCTAGTTACAAAAAAAATACAGGAGCTAGTGGCGTACTATGTGTTTTTAAAATTATTGGCTGTGGGGGCCACTGAGACGCCACTGTCTTGATAAGCGCCTCATATATTTAAACAACTGTACAAAATTTAAACCAAATCGGTTTAAAACACTAATGATACATGAAATACCGACTGTTGTTTAAACTTTAACGCCCTGTATCTCAGAAAAATATGCGGACATAGATTTATAGAATTTTTTTTTTTAAAAACGAGCCAAGGAATGAATCACTCTTTAAAATATCGTAACCGCAGTTAGGATACACCCTGTATCATAATCCTGGTAATTTTGTTTTTAGTGTACCGAATATTACGTCAGAATGGAACCCTTTGTCTAAGAATATTACAGACGACTTAAAAATTCTTCAAATTAATAGATATGATGAATTAATACCTCAAGTTAAAAACAGTTTTGGTAAAGCCACATTTTGGAAGACAATAGCTTTTAATGAAAATGAAAGATTATTGGGAATTCCAGATATAGTATAGTCTTTTAATTACCTTACTTTCTCAAATACTAATAAAAGCAGTTAAAATTTATAAATTCTTTTTTTTTGACAAAAATAATTAATTTAGGGTATAAATTGAATATTATAGTAACTCTACCGACAAACTTTGAGCGGTGATTCTACAATAAAAAAATCTAAAAAAAAACTCTTTGAATGAAAAATGATAATAAATTTTAATAATCAAAAAATTTTGCGCATAAAAGTTATAATACAGTGAAACCTCTCCTTGCGGACACCTCTATTAAGCGGACGCCTCCTTTATGCAACTTTTCTGGAACCAAGATTTTGCCTATTTTTTCTCATGTAAAACTAGCTCACTAATAACCGGACGCGGACAATTCGTTCGGATCAAAAAGAAAATTGAGATCTCCTTCAACCATACGCAAACCTCTAACAACGGGACGCGGACTCTAATAAACGGACGCGGGCAATTTTGATTCGTTCACAAAGAAAATTGAGATCTTTTTTAACAGGACGCGAACTTCGAACAACGGGACTTAGTAGTAAAATACATATTTTTTGTATATTATATATTGGCATGTTGGGGACACTGCTGTATAAGCTGGTCAGGGAAGTACCTTTTATTTAATTTAATACTACTTACAGAAACGACTTCTTAGTTTGCCTGAAAAAATTGAAGTTATATGTCGTATGAGTATTTACTGATTAATTTTCTAATAAATATATAAATATGTTTATGTTCAAACTTTGTAGTTTTTTTAAATACCCATTTAAGCGGACACCCCTCTAAGTGCGGACTGAAAACAGCGGAACCGTCAGTGTCCGCATTTAAGAGGTTTTAGACGCTCATCATTGGGATTTCGGAAACCGTAAGAGATACAGGATCGGTTAAATGAAGGCAAAGTTGCGCAATTTGATGCTCAATAAAATGCCGTTTTGCGTTTTAAAAAATTCCGAGTACTTCCGAAGATATTCGAAAAAGACCGGAATTTTCAATTTTGGTTTCTATTGTTTCCTGGCTATATTTGTTAAGATAACTTAAAATGAAAAACACGTTTTCATGGCCACTTTTTCTGCTCTATAATTCAGTGTGATTAAATATTAAATCTGACGTTTCGGCTTCTGGCGACCATCATCAACTTAATTTTTTTAAATACGGACCTGATATTTTTTTCAATTTAATTAAATCCTTTCATCACTCTTAAAACACTACATATCGCCACTTTGATATTTGCCGACGTTTCGTACAGAAAATTCCATCACCAGAATATTGCATATTTATTTTACCATAATACGGCCCTGAATTACATTTTTAGGGTAAGAAGGTAAAAAAAAGAATAAACTTATTACATATTCGTAATCTTTTTATTGCAACTCATTGATATCTAACAGCGGAAATTACTTTATTAACCGAAAATTTCATGAATATTAGACATAAGATACAAAAAGGTAGACAACAAATCAGCTTACATAAACAATTTGTAATACTATCTTGATGCCCATATTAAAAATAAACATAATTTAATCACTATTATAAGTGTTCAAAGAGATAACCTTCCGCCTCGATGCATTTTCTTGCTTTGCTTTGTATTTTTAATACAGCTCGATTAATTGTTCTCGCAGGAATGGCAGCGACTTCCCTTATCAAATTTTGTCGTAATACTTAAAGGTCGTGAGGTGCATTTTAAATAAACGGTTTTTAAGATATCCCCAAAGGAAATAATCTAGGGGACTAAGATCTGGGCTCCTAGCGGGCCATCTTGCAAAACCATTTATTAGGAAATATATGGTAAAGGAATTGAGCTACTTCCCTTCCATTGTGGGCAGGAGCTCCGTCTTGCTGCCACCATATTACTGCAAAGGTTGATTATCTAGGGCGTCTAAGACATCATTCCTAATCAAATTTAGATATCGTTCGGAAGTTAAGGTCCCTTCGTAAACGAAAGGTCCAATAATTTTGTTCCTCCACATACCAATCCATACATTAAATAACAGTTCTCCCTTGAATTCGTACCTGCTGGTTAGTTTCTGTTAATAAAGTAATTTCCGCTGTTAGATATCAATGAGTTGCAATAAAACATTATGAAAATGTAATAAGTTTATTCTTTTTTTACCTTCTTACCTAAAAATGTAGTTCAGGGCCGTATTATGGTAAAATAAATATGCAATATTCTGGTGATGGAATTGTCTGTACGAAACGTCGGCAAATATCAAAGTGGCGATATATAGTGTTTTAAGAGTGACGAAAGGATTTAATTAAATTGAAAAAAATATCAGGTCCGTATTTAAAAAAATTAAGTTGATGATGGTCGCCAGAAGCCGAAACGTCAGATTCAACATTTAATCACACTGAATTATAGAGCAGAAAAAGTGGCCATGAAAAAGTGTTTTTCGTTTTGAGTTATCTTAACAAATGTAGCCAGGAAACAATAGAAACCAAAATTGAAAATTCCGGTTTTTTCGAATATCTTCGGAAGTACTCGGAATTTTTTAAAACGCAAAACGGCATTTTATTGAGCATCAAATTGCGTAACTTTGCCTCCATTTAACCGATCCTGCATCTCTTACGGTTTTCGAAATCCCAATGATGAGCGTCGAATTCGAGCCACCCTGTAAAATAAGTTGTTGTTTAAATTAGCTAAGACTCTCGTAAAAAAAAGGCGCTTCATTAGAGTGAGCCAAAAAAATATATTTTTCCAACTGTACTGTCACGAAAATGTTCATGATCGATGAAAAAATCCACAATATTCATCCCTTAATATCAGACATTGAGAGGTGCATCATATAAATTATTGATTTTCAACAATTGTTGCATTTTTTATACAAAATCTGGAAATCAGTCACTCTTAAACCTTCGACGATTCATATTCTGTAACGGAAATTAAATTCTCTGCAGAAAGCTTCTAGATCTCCTAAATTTCGTAGAACGAGCCGTTTTCTTGTAATCGCGCCTTAAACAATAATTCATTTTAAATTTTGTCACTTAGATGATTTTAAACTACCATAAGTATCAATATCTTATAAAACAAATAATTATTTTTTAGGAAAATCTTATGCTCTTACAAAAGAGTCTCCTAACATTATTTGATAAATTCATTTCTTTAAGTTATCCAATGTTAAAAGTAAATTTTCTTTTAATTTAACATTGAATAATCCTTTGAAAGGAATAAGTTTATCAAAACAGCTTAAGGACGTTTTGCAAGCATAAAATTTTCTTTAAGAATATTTATTTGTTTTATAAAGATATTGATATTTATGATAGTTTAAGAAATCCAGTATCTAAGTGACAAAATTAAAAATTTTAATTATGTTAAGGACTACCTAGCCGGTCTGACGGACAGAGTGATAACTTATACGAAGCCTGCGGAGCTCGCCGACTTTCCGCGTTTCAACGTTTGAGGTCTCATGTACTCATACACTTCGATGGCGTTGGCCCGCCTGACGGAAAAGGTTCTCTCGTGAGATATTTGACTAGGTAGTACATTTGTTTTGATTAAAAAATATGGTAAAACAAAATTCTTCAATGAGAGCCTAATATACGCGGAGGTATAAAAAGTAATTGCATTTCAACATAAGCGAGGACTCTGTAGGTGGCCTTCCACATTTATCTTTGGACAAACCACGAAGGCTAAAAGCCTAAATACTAACGTACCGTGGGTGTCTTAAGCGATGTAAGAGGGAGTTTATTGACACGGGACTTAAATACTTGAAGATTTGGGGGAGAAGGAAAGACCTCCGCGGGCAGCAGGTTCCACAACCTAGAAACTCTAGGGATAAAAGAACGAACAAAGTGGGAAGTTCGGGGCCTGTCCAGTTGGACCGTATAGGGATGCATACGCGCGGAACCACGGGTTTCTCTGTTGGGAACCGTAAGTGGAGGAACAATACTGGACAACTCTTCAGAGCAGAAGCCATGGAAGTACCTATAAAAAGCGATAAATCCCCCACAGCCCGACGATGTGCAAGAGAGGGAAGCCTTTCTGTAAGTGAAGGATCATTAATGAGACGAACAGCTCTTCTTTGAATAGAATCAAGAATGCTTAGGGTTGTGGGGGACGCCATGCCCCAGATATGAGAACAATACTCCAAGGGAGGTCGGATTTGGGACACATACAAAGTGTATAAATTAGAAGGGGAAAAATATTTTTGGCTCGAAAGAGAAATCCAAGCTTTTTTGAAGCTGCCGTGGCTATAGATACAATGTGTTTATGCCAGTTAAGGTTACTTTCAAATGTGACGCCAACAAGATTAAAGGTGTCTTTGCTCTGTAAAACTTGGCCGCTCATAAGTAGAGGATGAGTATTTGATGACTCTTTTCGCGACAAGGAACATGATTGTGTTTTGGATGCATTAAAATGGACGAGATTTTTAGCGCCCCAATCCAATATTAAATTAAGATCCTGCGAAAGAGATATCTGCATCGCTCTGCGTTTGTTTTCCAAGTCAGGTTTAGTAATGGGTTTAGGAACCTGAAAACTGGAGTGAAGGGTACTATCGTCGGCGAAACTATGAATGGAATTAGTTGTGGACGAGAGAAGGTCGTTGATGTGAAGAAGAAACAATGTTGGTGCCAGAACTGAGCCCTGAGGGACTCCAGCATTTACTTGGTGAAAGCTTGAAGAATGGCCGTCCACAATAACTGATATACGACGATCAGATAGATAACTAGAGAGCCAAGTACAGAGTTTAGTTGAAAAACCATAGGAGGGAAGTTTATTAAGAAGTGCGGCATGCCAGACTTGGTCAAAAGCTTTGGATATATCAAGAGCAACGATCTGGGACTCACCTAGAAACTCAAGAGACTTATTCCAGCAGTGCGATACGAAGGAAAGAAGATCTGCTGTAGATCTTTTGTGGCGAAATCCATACTGCCTGTCATGCAAAATTTTGTGTTTTTCTAAGTACTTAAGAATTTGTGAATTAATTAGTTTTTCCATTACTTTACAAAGAACTGAGAGAATTGAAATTGGTCTATAGTTAGATGGAAGAGATTTAGATCCTTTCTTGGGAATAGGTTGAACACGTGCAGCTTTCCAGCTTTCCGGAAAGATACCTGTGTTGTAAGAAATTCGAAAGAGCCGAGTTAAGATTGGTGCAAGTTCTGGAGCACATTTTTTTAAAACGATTGCTGGTATGCCATCCAGCCCAGACGATTTCTTGGTGTTAAGGGAAGAAAGGATACGCTTAATGTGTTTTACCTTAAAAATAATATCGGGCATTTTATGAGGAACTGGGGTAACCGCTGGAATTGGATGATTTACGGGAGGGTCAAGGGTTGAATTGGCAGCAAATTGTTTAGCAAATAATTCTGCCTTTCCTTTAGCGGTAGAAACAATTTCATCTTCAAAGCTAGTGGCGGAAAGAACTGGTACAAAAATTCCTACTTATGTTTTTCGCAAAGGACCAGAAAGATTTGCTGCCATTTGAGCAAGAAAGAACTTTGTTTTTAATACGATTGTCGAAGGAGTCTTTGGCTTCAGGAAATTGTTTGATTGTAGTAGTTTCTTGCTTCAATGCTGGCCTGTCGATTTTCTGGACTAGGATCCTTGTAGAAACTTCTTGTGAGCATGAACTTTTTAAAATTCTAGCTTTATCACAAGATTTGGAAAACCAGGGTTTGTTCACATGCCTCTGCATTTGAAACGTCCAATATTACATGGAACACAAAATTAGCCACTTAATACTATGAATAAACTGGAGTTATTTGGCTGTATGAGATCTAGAGCCGGCGTAAAATATAGGGTGTTTTGTTTAGGCAAATATAGATTTGATACGTCATACTTTTTGACAAACCCTGTATAGGTTAAAATAAATTTTATACTGTAGCCTTATCCAACCGCTGTATGTTCCTTTTTACTTTTTTAGAAACGCCATGGTTAGTCCAGCTACAGATCGACCGTGTCGAATATGGTGGGCCACCCAGTATATATTCTTGCAGAACTTTATTTTTCCAACAAGCAGGACTTCCTATAAAGAGACACTATTTTTCGTAAACCTAATATTAAAAAAAAATCCTGTGTAGTGAGAACTTCCGAAAACGCTGTATATATTATTTGTATTTGGAAACATTTTAAATACTTATGTAGGTTTTTGGACAAATTGCTACATATTATTATTTTCACGAAGAACAATAATACAAATTTTACTGGAAAACAAGTAATTAGTTTTTAGCCATTGGAAGAGTTTATACCTTACCACGCCAATGAATACATGTTCGACGCAACCAACAATACACGATAATTTTAGTTAGGAGCATACCCAAGGGAGGGCGCTAATTGCATACACATTTTTTCGGTCAACGCAGATGAACCAGACACTTCTGGGTTTTTTGCATTGCGTGGGTTATTCCACAAAATACAAAAGGTTAGGTTATTCTTTTGTAGTTGCCGCAGTTTTTGCGTACTGGTATATTTTGTGTTTTAAGTGTGTTTTTTATTAAAAATAGTTAATTTTGTTAAAAAACAATAATGTGAATGTTATGTAGTGCCAGTAGTGCCTTATTGTCAGAATACAACTAGTAAAAAGACATACTTTTCCGAAACGTGACAAAACGTTCTGAAGCTTAATCAAGTTGGAAATCCTAATTTCAAAAACAAAAACCTTTCAGCAAGTTTGTAAAACATTTGTAGTATATGACAGGCATTTTTGTGAAGCTAGCACCTAGCAGGAACAAAGAGAGGGTCACGAAAAAGAGGATGATCCTACAAAATATTTACCACAAGTAAGTATTTCTCAGTGTTTTAATTTATTAAATTACGGAGTATTTTCATGTAATTTTCCAGAATATTTTCATGTATGGGTAATTATACTGATACATTAAATTAAATTTGGAGTCTCAATTAGGTTGATAAACAAATTTTATAATCATGTTTTTTTTAACATTTATTGTTAAAACAGAGTTAATTTATCATTTGGGTTTATTCTTTTTATGTAATATTTCAGGTATAAGAAGAAAAATGTTCCATTAGTTGCTACACCGAAGTCATCGAAAACAAATTTTGACACCCAAGATTCTTTAATAACAGCAATCCGTTTACTGTCAAAGAAATTAAGATTAATTTTTGGTAAGTATATACATCATGTTAACTTTTGTAAGGTATCTATGATAGCATATTCTTTTAAAAGATAGAGAATGTGGTTTTTGCAATAGTGTGTAACTTTTTTATAAAAGTGCCATATTACATAGAATCTAGTGGCATACATATATGAATTCCTTACAGAGACACTGTTTTTAAGATATTACTAAAACATGCTCTTTTTACATGTACTTTCATTGTCTATATTTTAATAAATATTCCAGTTAAGGCTCGCTGGGCATTTTAAAAATATGCACCTATAAACCATTATCCTAAAAAGAAGCCTTTAATTTAATATAAAATGCAATGTATATAAATAATAATATCAATAATAATTATACTTACATATAAGTATTTTTTATCATTTTTGTTTTATAATAATTATTTTTTGCTATGTAAAGAAAACTAAGATTTGCTTACAACTGCAGATCGTAGCAAAACAATTATCATTTAACTATGGCATAAGTTAAACCAGAACTATTTTATTTATTTTTATATTTTTTTCTATACATTTTTCAAGTAAATCTTGCTATAATAAAATTATAAACAGAGTGGCCATTTAAAAACGAAACAGAGCTTATTTTGACACTCCAGGTCATTTAAGGAAAAACGTTTGGACATGCATGGCAATTTTTGATTTTAGAGAGAAACATTTCTTTGCCACTTTTCCCTCCTGA
The DNA here is from genome assembly GCA_014170235.1 of Listronotus bonariensis. NCBI lineage: Eukaryota > Metazoa > Arthropoda > Insecta > Coleoptera > Curculionidae > Listronotus > Listronotus bonariensis. Next base: position 33,508 of record JACEGR010000719.1, on the reverse strand, counting down.
ACTGCAACCCTCTAGCAGAAATGAGACTCACCCCCAAACCTTAAGTAGAAAGAGGTATCGAGCGACACCTGATTTTGAAGGTGTCTCGACCCCAATTACCACTGGCAAGTTTAAAGTTTCTGCTATTTTTCCCGTTGATATGACACCGTGTCAAAATTTTTACTTTAATTTTTTTAATGTATAATATTAAATTACTTGTAAGAGCAAGCTACTTTAAACTAAGGGGATATGATAAGAGTTATATAATGTTCAAAATAAAATAATAATCATTCTGGCTATGGGGGCGAGTGCCACCCCTGCTAGAGGGTTGCAGATGGGGGTGGTAAAAGGGGCAAAAAATGTTCCCCTTTAAAATTAAAAATTGATGTGTCCGAGCTTTTTCCTTAAATGACACGAGTGCCCAAAATTGTTTCATTATCAAATGGCCACCCTGTATATTTATACCTAATACATATTTGTAAAATGATTATGCAATTAAAATGTATTTGCTTTTAGTTAATGTACCATTACCTGGCCCATCTAATGTACATAAATGTAAATGTTCCTGAACCACAAATCTCCCAAAGCAATACTTTTGCAACATGTAAGTCAATTTAGGTGTTCTTGTGTAGTAGATAACTACGTAAAGTGATTAGTATGTAATAAAATATAAAAAATAAAATTTTATTTGGCTTTTTATTTGTTTGATAAATAAAAAATAATATAGGGGCTGAAATATTTTTCCATACATTATACAGACTGTCCACGGATGAGGTTTACAATAGGACAAATAGATAAAAAATTTAATTTTTCGGCAAAAAATTATTCCTAATAAAAATTTCTGCTTGTGATTTTGTATACAGGGTGCGCGAAAACTTGAAAAGCATGATTTTTCTCTAAGAGTAAACACTTTTTTTTTAATTTTTAGGTAAAATGTTATTTGGAAAATTTCTTTAGAATAAAGTTATTATCAATAAAAAAAAATATAACATTTCCTCCATAATTTGGCGAAAATGCCTTGATCACATTCATTTACAGTTGGAAACTTGTGTTGTATATGAATTTGTGGGGAGGCGGGTATTTAAAAAGCAAGTTATGACAGTTTTTTAGTCTATTTTATTATAAAAATTTAAAATAATTCACTTTTGATAACAGCAAAATCAATTTCATAAAGCTTTTGTAAAATAAATAAAGTAATTTAAAATGCTATTCTTTATAAATTTTCTAAACGACATTTTGCCTAAAAATGAAAAATAAAGGTAGTTTACTCTTGGAAAAAATAATGTTTTTAAGTTTTTGTACCCTGTATACAAAATCAACATTGTCTCTTGGTGAATCACATTTTGTATACAAGCAAAAATTTTCTTTGGAAAAATCTTTTTCTAAAAAAATGATTTTTTTATCCGTTTGTCCTCTTGTAAACCCCATCCGTTGACAGTCTATAGATAACCCGGACTTTCTTTTATCCTTTATTTCCTTTCATCCCTTATAACTTAATAACTTTAAATTTGTAATTTAAAGTTACTTAAAAATTATGCAAAACACATACAATTTCATTGATACTTTAACAAATATGCACTCTTCATTAACTAAAAAAATTGGTCATTCAGAAGAATAGTATATTTCTATTACGATATCAACATTTTTACGTTTAACCCTATCTCTTTAAGTATCTTAAAATGAAAACTTGAGTTTTCTAGTTATAGTACTTAACTAACCAGAAGATACTGGGTGTCCCAACTCTATTCATACACAAAATAACTTCACCCCTATACCTAATAAAAAAAAGCTTTGAATAAAAAATGTTTTTGTTTGGAAAATATATTTATTTTATTGACAGTATAGGTACTTGTACAAGGTGTTAAAAATGTGTTTACTATTAAATAATTAAGTTCAACTTACTGTATTTTTACAAATCATGAGTATTTAATTGTATTGCTGATCTTTACTATATCACTAGCATATCGATATAATTATTAAAGGTAAAAAGTAAAGTAAAAAATAGTATATCCGCTATAAATAATTAAAAATAGTTTGGAGTGGCAGGTAACGTTAAAACATGAAATTAATTATTTAATATTTTAGGTACTTATTCTAAAAATCCTTAGAATTTACGTATAGTGCATTTTTAATGAAGAATTTAATAGCAAGTCTGAACTGGTCAAAACATTCAGGGCGTTCCATTTAAAAAACACTTACTTGAGAATAAAAATTTAGTTTTTGAGACACTTAATATATTTACCAACACTGTCAATAAAATTGGCGTTACAAAAACGTATTTTTTTTAAGTTTTTCTAGCTTGTACAGGGACACAGTTGTTTCGTGTATAGAGTTGAAACACCTTGTAATACTTTTCAATAAAATTAATTTAAATTTCGCGGTAAATACTACTTTCTTAATAATTGTGTAGATGGCGCCACTGGCAAAAAAATTGGGTTTAGTGGTTAGAATCCTACGTTATTTGTCTTTGTTTAGCTGCATAGCTTAGGAGCATATCCGAGGGATGGCGCAATCAACACTATATCAAGCGGATACACGGCAGTTTCTAGCATCTCCATTGTGTAATTAATAGCATTAGTGACACCAAATTCATTCTGAACTGCCGCACAGTCTTTATTTATGACTTGTTTCGCCACAACGTTTTGGGATCTAGTCTCTGTGTCCGTTTTATGGTTTACGCTCTTAAAAGGCGGACGGAGATGGGACTTGTCCCAGCGCGTTGTGTGGCTGTAACCCAAATAAGGTGTATAAAGTCCGAATGTGCTAACAAAAAAATCGAAAATTTGGACTATGCTCACTGTGGTTCGGACACTGTTAATAAACTTCTACATAAGAAACGATCGTCTTTCAGAAGGCAGTTTAAAACCTTTCTCATCGCAAGCTCAGATATTGGCAGTGTCTGAATAGCCATGTGCCTTTTAAAGGATTTCTCCATGGTACCATAACCAACAGAAAATAATGCTGCATAAAGATGTTTTCTCGCTCATGCAATTTGCGCCAAGTTAGACTAAACTGTTACATTTGTTTTAAAGTAAAGCTATTTGACAATTTTGCATCGGTAAACAATGGTGTCGACAGTGTTGGCATGGCTGGTGTTACTACTACTTTCATATTCATTTAATTATAGAATAGAGCTAATGACTCAAGAAGAACTACTTATATATTATTACCACAAATAACAAATAATAAGTAAGACCCATCAAACAGAAAATGATAAATAAATCACGCCAATACAACTATTATTTACTCACTACGCATGTCTGTAAATTTGTATGTCGTTTACGTTCATACATTTGCACCAACCGCATGCAAATTATCTGACCATCCAGATTTTACACAAGCCAGCTTGGTCAAGCAAAGGATTTTCGTTTACATGCTCCAATTTATTTGCACAAAATGGTATGCACAAGTCAATTTGCGCAAATTGCATGGTGTGAAAGCTTGGAGAGAAGAACAGGTTTATTTATTTAATTTTTTATTTAGTTACATACATACCTACCTTAATTATTTTTGTACGATACAAAATCAAAAATACTGAATTAAATTTCTACGCGTTATAATACCCACACAAAACCACTACTACTAAAAATTGTTACTAAGAAACAAATATTTAAAAACCCGGGTAAGTACAATAAATTCCAAACCATTCGCCGTCTATCGTTGATGCGAGGCTCCACCTCTTTGGAGGCTCGTTCCAGCGGCAACCAATCAGTAAACATTATTTGAGTGGCTATCTTGGTAGGGAAGCCTTGTTGTCGGAAATTAAGAATGTAAAAATATTTTGAGGGACGATATAAATATTAAAGCTATAAGTATAATCGGTTCCTCTAAGAGAAATAGAGCAATGAAAATAAAATCTCTTTAGGGAATTAAAAATAAATCAATAACAAGGTGTAAACTAGTACTTTATAAAATATGAAATATTAGATTTAAAAAAGTGTAAAATAGGTTCACAGCAGTAGGATGAAAATCTGGCAACATCTTACAAGCAACTTCAGTTTTTTTCCGCATTCCTTTCATCTTAAATATTTAAATTTTAAGGACTTCAAAATTTCTTGTAGTAAAATGCAAAATAGAATAGAAAGACGCGTTTAATAAGGGATATAGAAAATGTATTTATAAAATATTAAATAAGTATTTATTATTATTTAGATCCTTAATAATAAGCTCACTGGCTCTTCTTCTTTACGGAAATTAGCAGGAGCGAGTTTTTTTATGGACAAAATGATCAGATATTTTTGTTTTGCTATTACTGGAGCACAATTGCTAAATTATCGCAGCAAGCTTATATACAGGGGTGTAACACGGTCGATGGTACCTTAAACAATTACGAAAAACAGGACATTAATTTTTAAAAATTTGACTACATAGGTAGTTACTTGTGATGATCCTAACGATCTAAAGTATTTTTAAATGATGCAGCGTTGCCACTTATAACCAAAAAGAGTAGCATCTTTGATATTTCCAATGGGACACCCTGTATATGATAGTATTTTTTGATCCATAATTACTTTCTAAATCTTTTTGCTCGGCATTATCTAGCACCTATCTCTTACGCTTTTTGAGTAAATATTTATTACACCACAGCATTTTTTGATCAAAACATATCTCTAATTAAATATGGCTTTTATTACTTTATCTGCATTCGTAACAACTTGAGAAATTCAGGATGTAGCTTCTCAAAGTTTTTTTTCTGCATTGGTCTTATAAAAAGACATTTGTTTTAAATTATACAGGATGCTAAAAATTCGTGATTTTTATCTCTTGACATAAAAAAATGTTAAAAATCTTTTTTTTTTTTTTTTAATGAAACACCTGTTTATTGTATTAAATGTAAAAGGATGCTGTAAAGCTCTACCTAGTTGAATTTTGGAAATCACTAAGGTATAGTCTAGGAGCCAGTGGAAGGCAGATCGTTAGTATTTTACCAAAGCTTACAGGGTGGACAGGTGATAAATTTAGACAGTCGATAAGAAATATTTTTATGAAAAAATCTAAATAAAAATTTAAATTTTTTAAAGTTTACAAACGCTGAAAATTTACCACGGTTTTTATTTATAAATCAAAGAAACAAAATGTACTAATATGCAACGTGTCTACTTAGGGTTTACTTCCTTATGGAAAACTTTTTAATATTGATTTTACGAAAAAAGTTATTCATATAAAAAGTTCTCCATAGTCTAAAACCCATAATGCAATCATCAGATAATTATTTGTAGTGGCATACGGGGTATGTCGAAAAATATGAATTTTGCTCAAGGGCAAATACCTTTATTTTTAACAATATCGATTTTTTTCTCAGTAAAAATTATTTTAAAATTAAAAATTACCCATTTACTTTGTTTCCTTTCAAAAACGACTTTGTTAATCATTGGGAATTTGTTTTATTATTAATTTACACGAAAGATTTATTCTTTATAAAGTTCTGCATAGCCTAAAACCTAAAATTCAATCATTAGATATTAATTTTTCACAGTGGTATTCGAGATTGCCAATAAATGTAATTTTGCTTAAGAGAAAAGTACCTTTATTTTTAAAAATATTGATTTTTATAAGAAAAAGATGTTTAGAATAAAAAATTAACTTGCAAATGTAAAAGCTTAAATATTTAAATTTTTTAATAATAATAACATTTTTGTCATACTTCAAACATACCAATGTAAAAAATTATCTGATGATTGAATTTTAGGTTTTAGGCCATGCAGAACTTTTTATAAGGAATAGCTTTTTTTCCGTTAAATCAATAATAGAAAAAATTCCAATGGTGAAAATTGAACTTTTTTTTAGTAAATAATCAAGTCTACATATTGTAAGTAATTTTTAATTCAGTGTAAGTTTTAAAATGTTAAGAGGAGGTAAAACCGTAAAAAAGTAATACAGGGAAAAAATAAACTTAAAATAATAAGTTACACTACTAACACTTTAAAACCCCGTATCTTGGAAGTAAAGCAATTTAGAAAGTATTTGTATGTGGATTTTTCATAAAAAACATTTCCTATCGAGTGTCTAAGTTTGTCACGAAAAACCTGAGTCCACTGTATTTTGCTCGAGTGACTTTCCCTATCTCACCTTACATGAGATGGGGCTTCATTGGCCGAGCAGGGGGTAGCTACGTCACTCAGGTAAGTCAGTGCCAAATTCACAGTATTTTACAAAGTTGCCGTATGGACACATTACAGAGTATATTTATTGCGACCAAAAAATATTGACAGACAGGTTTACCTGGTGACCAATTTCTTGACAGCCTTTATTTTACTTTTAAAAGGTTTTTGTTTAATTTTCAAAAGGTTTTAGGAGTCGGGTGATGGCCTGGTGTGTTAAAGCGCTGGGTCATTAGATGCACAACCGACGCGACGTAGGCTTGGTTTGAATTCTGGCCCTACAAATACTTATTTATAAATTTGGTCAGGCATTTGAGTATGGTTAACCTAACTAAAGACGATGAAGCAATTGCAAAATGTATAGACGTTGAAGTCCCAAGAGGAACCAACACTTGCGGGTGGAACACACTTTACCGTGTTCTGCGCAACTGCAGACTTGCAGCCATAACCAGTTGAAGGGGCTGCATACGACTATTCTGGAAGGGCAATGTCGTTAGTTGTCATAAATATGATCGTGGTTCGGAACCAGTTAAGCTGTAAGTCCGCCTGGCTGTGGCTTCTACCCAAAGCCAGGGTGTACAATAAAATAAACGGCTGCAGTGGAATATTATCCGGTCCCTCTCAAATCAATCAATCAAGGCTTGTGGGCATGGGCGCCGACAAAGGTGACTTTCAAACGATTTAGAAAAAGGTCCTGTACTGGAACGTTTTGTTGAAAAAAAAGCTGTCTCCTATAAAAAAGGCGATTTACCTTGAAATTTATTTTTAAAAAGCAAAAAAAGGTCTTTACTTTTAAAATTTACCCTACATATTCCTCTTCTATTTCATTCCACCAAATACAAAGCCACACGAAATGCAAAACCGTTTAAACCAATAAATACACATTTGCAAGAGGAACCTACTTTTCCCTTTATCTTTTATGTTAATATCAAAAGCCAGAGAGGTGCAAGCTGCACCCCACTCCAGGCGCCTATCCTTCTTAGGCAATTTTCCTTTTATTGTTTTTTTAATGATTTAAATGCTATCAAATAAAGTTTAAGAAGCTAAAAAAAAAATTAAAACACACAAAAATTAAAGATTTTTTTAAAGTAATATTAAAACAATAATATTGAATGCTTTAAGTATTATTGTAAAAACGCTTGTGTGACGTACATCATATTTTCGTATATTAAGCGCCTAACGCTTTTTACGATAATACTAGTATTTTTCGTTTCATATATGTTTAAAGATTATATTAAAACTTGTTTTCCACTTTTTGGTTTGTTGTGCTTTAAAGAGTGTATTTTAGTTTTTATAAGCAATATTTATTTTATTTTTAGTTTGATGTACTATAGATGCGTGTTTTTTTTTTAAATATGTTTGTTTTCAATTTTTCGAGTGCAAGTTGTTGTCAATGCAAATTAAATTTTGCTATAATTTCTCGTCGTCCAGTATTGTAAATCTCAAACAGACAGAGAGAGACATTACATACATACATACATATATACAAGTGAACCCAGCAAAAGCGATGTAATAAAATAGGCTTCGAACTCCAAATAACCTTCAAAAGAATATTTGATATATCTTTGCATAAAAGCAGCATATTATTATTTGCATCACTTATATTTAAATGGTTGTCAAGGCAAAATAATGATTTAAAAGATTAGGTATATCATCTTATTTTTTAATAACTTTCTATTTGCTTAAGAAACTCTGAAAGCATTTTTTTATCTAGTTGTCTTCAGCTTTATACCCACCACATCCAGTCACATAATGGTCCAGTGATTACCGTTCCCTCATTTCTTCAGCATGATAAAGGTAAAAATCGTAAAATATTTTAATTTTTGTGTTTATTAATATAACTATTTTTATTTAACCACGTTATTTTAAATTGAAGATATGTTCATTTAGTTCCGGCTGTTCATTTAATGGATGGTAATTATTTGAGTACTACAAATTTATTTTTACCATACATTCTCGAACTATCAAATAAAATCTTAAATCTTGAAGATTTGGGGGAAAGGAAACACCTCCGCGGGCAGCAGGTTCCACAACCTAGAAACTCTAGGGATAAAGAACGAACAAAGTGGGAAGTTCGGGGCCTGTCCTGGTTGGACCGTATAGGCATGCATCGCCGCGGAACCACGAGTTTCTCTGTTGGGAACCGTAAAGTGGAGGAACTATACTAGACAATTCTTCAGACAAGCCATGGAAGTACCTATAAAAAAGCGATAAATCCCCACCGACGATGTGCAAAAGAGGGAAGCCTTTCTGTAAGTGAAGGATCATTAATGAGAATAGCTCTTCTTTGAATAGAATCAAGAATGCTTGGGAGGTTGTGGGGGACGCCATGCCCCAGATATGAAGAACAATATTCCAGGGAGGTCAGTTTAGGACACATATAAAGTGTAGTTTAAAAATGTAAATTCAGGTGCTCTTTTGATAAGAAAAAAACACAAAAAGTTTAAAGCAAATAAATCGGCATGCTTGTCTTCGCGGCCGCCTTTGCTATATTTCTTTTTATGATATGCCGGTTGAAGTACAGCTGGTCATCTGACACTATGGGATAGAAATTAATTTTTTGGTCCAAATTCTGAAACTTATCAATCTAACTTAAAAATGAGGTGCTTTTTACTGGAAAAAAAATATTATAAATTATTACAAATGCTTTTGGGGAGACCAAAAACTTATTATATGTTATTATAGATTTACACCTTCCTTAACATTATTATTTTTTATTGTACAAAATAAACTGAAATGTCAGCTTCAGTTTGGCTAATTTGGTAGTATTCACAATCAGAGAGGAATCCGATGATTATTATCTCATATGATATACAGTGCTACGACAATAGGTGTGATTTTTTAAATGGAATACCTCTGAATATTATATCACCACCAAAAATCTTAAAATGCTTTTAAAAATACTACATTTGATGTGTCTATCTCAATTAGTTTCGGAAATATGACCATCCAAATCTGAAAAATAATTTTAAATTATTCTTAGGAGCGTAATAGAGATACATTTTCCCAACTTTTTTATTTTTAACGTATAAAATAAACAAACAAAAACACTGTTTTTCGTTGGGCAGATTCTGCAGAATCCACACATCTCTTCTATCAGAATGCTTTTATCTTCTTAGGATCTACAGTGTAGGACAAAGCATATCAGTGTAGGATGGACAAAACCTTGCCAGTGCTCACAAAAAAAATCTTGCATCCGTCCTTACAACTCAGAAGTAGCAAAAAGTAGGAAGGCAATTGTAAGTACAAACACTGATAAAGAAAAAGGTAAAAAATCTTTGACAAAAGTAGCGATACTTCACGTGAGACTGCATCGGAAACACAACAATAGCTCTTATTATTTAAACTCTTTTACTTTTTTTAGTCAACAAGGCCATTAATAATAAACTAAGGGATTTCAAATGTTTGTATATTTATGTTTACTTCAAACCACACTTTCCGCTCTTGTCCACCCCCAATGTCAGAAGTCGTCATATCCTTTATACCTATGTACATGTAGTTTGAGATATCTACTTTAGAAATACATACAGCATGAGCCATTAAAATTTCAAAGTTGCTTCTTTTTGGCCAAAAAAATGGACACTTCTATCCCACTTAGAGTGTATCGGCGCGTCGCTGTAAAAGGATAGCGGCGCCTTTGCATAAAATAGTCCGATGGCAGGCGGCCTTTTTATGTTTTTTGTATTATTTTCAAAGGGTACCGAATTTGCGCTTTTAAAATGTTCTTATAGGCCCAGGGCCGCCTAGAGCCAAAGTTACAGGCCCCCTTAATACAGAAAAAAAAACTAACAAAAAAAAATTAAAGACCTACTACAAACCTATGCACATTATTTACATTTGTTTTTGTTACGGGCTTAATACAAAAAAGTTGAGCACATTGGCCTATAAGAATGGCGAATATAATCTTGTAGGTATACTAGTGCAAAATAATTTTAAAAATAATAATTGACAACATTTATTTTTAGTAATTTTGGCAACAAATCCACCACGTGTTAATACCTCATTAGGTGTGGTTGAGGGTTATACATTGTTCACTTATACCAATAAAAGCTTCTATGCATTTGATGGTGTTCCCTATGCTCAACCCCCTGTAGGCCACCTACGATATGAGGTGAGTTTCTAGTGATTTAACATAAAAATACCATTTTAGCTTTTGTGTGGTTTTTATTTTAAAATCCTTATATTTTATGGTTTGTTAAAATGGTGGGCCACTGTAAAAGAAAATTAAATACCGCCTGTATTGTTGCTCTAATATATTTTTTAATGAGGTTTTTAAATAATAATAAAAAAATGGTCTATTTTAATCTTACAGGTAGTGGTATATTTTATTTTTTAACATACACATTACATTTTATAATGTTTAATTTTAATGTAATTTACAAGGACAAATGTAAAATTTTTCAAACATTTTTAATGAAAATACACATATTTTATTTTATATTTTTATTCTACACAACAACCCCATTTTAATGACATATCCCAACATATTGTTAATTTTTTAGGGGTAGGGCCATTCTCAATTGAACCTCAATTACCTATTTACTTCTCATTTTAGAATCCTCAAGACCCGTTGCCATGGCATGGTATTTTGCAAGCTAAAATAAGACCATTATGTTATCAACTTGATAATCTTAGCAAAGATGCTTCAGGAAACTATGTTGTGCATGGTGGGTAACAGTATAATATATTTTTTTAAATTAGGGTTAAGATTTCTGCTTCAGTTAAAATGATTATTTTATACAGGGTGTCCAAGAATATGTGAAAAATCTTTTGGATTCATATGGAACAAATAAAAATAATGTGATAAGTTTATATAAAATATTTTCCTAAAGTCCCTCTTTACAGATATATGTGCCCTTAAAGGACGCCACTGAAAATCGGTTTTCCTCAAATAACTTTTATATCACATGGTATAATAAAATTATTTTTAATAGGATAAATATCAGTTAAGACTCTTTAACACAGTATCCTTGTAAAACATTTGCCTTCTTTAGTTCGCCAGAGCCGGACTAACCCTTAAACAATTGTACTAATTATTTTTACACCCTATATAACAAAGAAATAGAAATATAATTTTTAAATATTTAGACCAAATTCTGAGCTTCAAAAATGGTATTCTTATCCGATATCAATAAAATGAAGCGTTTTTTAAAAAAAAACAACATTTTGATTAAATAGGGTTGTATTTCATAATTTTGTTTGTCGGTTCGACATAGGCTCCCTGTTATTTTATGCATTTTCTAGCTTAAATTATCCAAGATTATGGGACCCTTCACAATGCTGCAACAATATTTTTAGTTTTGTAAAAATTAAACAATCTTTTTATAACTGTTTTAGTACCATTTGCAACAAAATAACCTATTGTTTTTAGATGTCCCTAGTAAACAAAAACTTGTTGTCGAAAACGCTTTATTTTATTGACATCTAAAAGGAGTACCTTTTTTAGCTAACCAAAAATATTTATTTTATTTCTTTATTGTACAGGGCGCGTAAAATTAATAAACATTATTGTATAAGTATTAGTCCGCCCTTGGCAAAGTAATGAAGGCAAATATTTTACAAGGATACCATTTTAGAGAGTCCTTACTTGTATTTATCATTATACCAAGTACTATAAAAGTTATTTTAGAAAAACCGATTTTCAGGGATTTTTAGTATCCCTTATCTTATTTTGATTAGATTTGGTAGTGTTATTCGTGGATTTAAAGGCTTATTAGAGACAAAAAGCAGCACTATAAAAATAGGCACACGTATACCTATTCGTATACGCAACGAGAGACAATACGTCGGCGAACAAAAAAAAGGTTAAAAGCATACTTACGTAACGTAATTTAAAATTCTTTATGCTACCACCTAAACCAATTTTGTTCAGTCTTTGTATTCTAACCTAACAGCTGTCAAACAGATGCCTAACAGTTTTTCCAAGGTTTTTATAATGATTTTACTGTGGTTAAACTGCTCTTTCTCATGGTTTTAATTTAACGATGAATGCAATTTTGGATCCAATGTTTCTAAGTTTTAGTTTTTAACTCACTTGTTATTAATCAATCAATCAATCTATCAAATTTTATGGCGTTAAACCTTTCTTTTTAATTTTGACGTACCAAAGTCGCGAACGTACCGATCGCGGTGTGTATACGTGTGCCGCAAAGCGCAAGCGCATTACGATACGGATAGGGATACGTGATAATTTTTAAACTACTTTTTGTCTGTATTAAGATTAAATTCACAGCGTCAGTCTGTGGCGTCTCGAAATCTTAAAAGTCGAATAAGAAATAAAATAATATTTATTTATTAGAATGTACGCCAGTGATTTTTGTAAAAGTTTGACTTTTTGTTTGGATTAAATAAGTAAAAATACATCTTCCTAAGCTTATGAACTATTTTTTGTATTTTGCTTTGTTTTGGAGAAACAAAGTAAAATTTATTTTATTTCATATCTGTAGCGCATCCAAAAACATAGGAAAAATTTTAAAAACATTATAAGACAATGCGTTAGTTTAAATCTTAATGATATTAAATTTAGTTTTTGTGGTTAATCTTTTAATTATTTTAAAAATAGTAATAAAAACACTTTTCATAAGAATATGTTCCTATCCTATGTTTCTTGTGTAGTCCAACTCAGTTTAAGTGGTAGATCAACTCATACGAAAGTACGGGATAAATTTTGCCTTTTCAGTAATTTTTTAACTTTTTAGAAAAGATTTATTTATTTATTTATTTACCTTTGTTTTTAAATTTTTAAATATAAAATTTACACAAAAGTCAGTGACGTACATTTTTTTGTCATAAATGTTCGTACCGGTTGAGAAGCCACTGGACTGAATAAATTTAATTTAGGTGAAGCTAAATTAGCCCATTTAAACAATAAATACCTAAAACTGTTAAATTTTATCAAACTTGGACAAGGAATATTTAGATTATTAATAAAGAACCTTTTTTTTATAGTTTAATAACCTAAATCTGGTAATCTTCACAAATGTACATCCCGTTTAGACACCAGTGGTAAAAAGATTTAAAAATTTTCTACATCAGAAAATGCGTATTGATGTGTAGTAAGGTGCATAACAATATTTATGAAAATCTGTATTTATACAGTTTAAAAGTTATAATAAAAAAATTCAAACTTTAACACCCTGTAGTTTAAAAGTTAGGAGGTTTAGGTCTCGGGCACAATAACCAGCGTCAGCGTCAAGCGACTTATTTAAAAAAAACAAGTTCTTTTATTCTCGCATAAGATCAAAAACTCTCTCACATTTTCCGCTTCAACGCTGGCCGCTGACACTGACGCTTAGTATCGTGTCAGAGGCCTTAGGATATATATGTTTATATAAACATTTCTTTCTTAAATAAGATAATGAATCAAGTCCTGCATTTTTAGTTAGTCAATTAAATTATATCCTGTATATTATCTTCTAGGAGAAGAGGACTGCCTGTACCTAAATATCTATACCCCAACGCTAAATCGGTCAGCAAACCTAGATGTTATAGTTCACATACATGCTGGTGCCTTTATGTATGGTCAAGGGTCCATTTATGGCCCAGAAATATTACTTAATAGACCAGTGGTATATGTCAGTTTGAATTATCGGCTTGGACCATTAGGTAAAACTTTGGTTACGTAGTAATAAAATCTTATTTAAAACCGTACGTTTTACCAATAAACATTATAGCTGCCGCAATAGAAATCCAGTTCAAATAGCATTATAACAAACGATTTATCACCACGCGCTTATATGGACAGCTTTGCAGTCTGTATAAGCGGGCTTATGAGCGGGCTTCGATTTTCGGCGACGCTTTTTTTACTCGTGTCCGTAATTCTATTGCGGTAGCTATTATATTCTTTGGTTTTACGTAAAACTATAAATTACTATAATTTTTTATTCAGTTAACTAAGGAATTTAATTCTACAAAAAGTTTTTTTTTTACATTGATCATGCCAAATATTTTCTAAGTTTAAATCATTCTTGAAATCTTCATTTGAGTCTCTTGGCTTCATAACTATTTCCTTCAGGGTAATTTTGGTATCACACTGGGTTAGCAAAAAGTACCACAACTCATAAGTATATTTAACAGTGCTTAATGTTACATTTTACTAAATTTGGAAATTTGGTGTTCTGGAAGGTATGGGGCATGAAGAATTTAATAGTAATATCGGCACCGTTACCAGATTTTCCTGCTTTGTGCTACACCAAAGAAAATTATAGTGAAAGTTTAATTGTCTTTGGCTAAACGTACCTTTTCGTATTTTTTTTAATGATACGTCCTATTTATTTTCATTGCAATAAATTGGGAGGCCAAATTTAATACGTCCATAATAAATTTTTAAAAATTCCGTTTTTATTAGCTGCTTCAATATCACAACATCACATTTTAGTTAAAAAGTTCAGATGGGCTTAAATATCTCTAAAACTGCTTAATCAGCGTTTAAAAATTTTGGCATTTGAAGGTTTCTAGGCAAGTAAAATTAAACAGTAATACTGTTACTGTTGCCAGATTTTCCGGTTTAGCGCTAAATGGAAATGCTCTACTTATTTTATTTGCAATAAAAGGAGCGTGCCAAATTTGGTAAAATTTCAAATTTTCAAAATTTATTCCATACCAGTTAGGGGCGTTCAAGTATTACGTAAGCACTGCAGGGGGCGGAGGGGTCTTGGTTTTGCCTATTTTTGATTACATGGGGGTGGGGAGGTCTAGATTGGGATTACGTCAGCAGCAGTTTTTACTGGTTTACACATATGGCAACCCACCCAAACAATGAAGCCCATCCAAGAGTACTCAGCTGCTGGGTAAGCAGAGTGTCAAAATGGTTAAATTAAATTAATGGGGTGGTTTTATTTTGATAGTTTTGACATTTCGCTTAACCAGCGGTTAAGCGGCTGAGTAATCTTGACTGCACTTATCCTTAAAAACAATAATACACACTTTTGGTGATTTCCACAAATAATGATTACATTTAGGTATTCGCTTAGAATCGAGTATGGGAAACGGCACAAAATGTCGAAATGTACTTTCAAATAGATAAATTTAAGTTACACCAAAACTCTTTTAAAAGTTTTAAAAATCTCATGCAAATACAAAAGTACCAGTAAGTAAAGCAAAGTCTTACCAGAAATTTAATATTAATTCTAAGAAAATTGAAGAATAATTGCAATTAGTGACTAAGAATAAATCCAATCTACTATAATTTTTCTTATAAAAGGTGAATGCTAAAACCATTTGAGGTATAAGTACTAGAACTGAGGAATCTTGGTTCTTGAGTTTGGACCGCGTCAAATTGAAATCAGTTACCGACGTTTTACTAGCGATTGCTCAAGGCATCTCTAGAAATCTTTACTATGTGAGATGGAAAAAATAATGTTATAAGACATATTTATTTCTTATGATTGACTCTGTCTACTGGTCACAATAATAAACTATGTTTTTTTATTTTTTATTTCCGTATTTGAATGGCTTGATGTAAACATTAATATACAAACCAAAAATTTAAAAAAACGTTTGTTTTGTTCGTAATATTAATTAATATTGTAATATTTGTACCTTGCTCTATATTAAACACGGTCAGTAAAGTTTGTTCAAAAATAATACAAAAATAAATATTTTTATGCGTTAAAGTCCTCTATCCCAAGCCTATTTTCTTATTTCTAGACTTAAAACGGCTGCTTATAAAACAATAAAAAAGACGAAATACAATAAAAGAAAAGTGCATATCAGGACCTTGGTTTACTAAGGGCGGATGTCACAAAAGTTAATTTTCCAGAACAAGCAAAAAACACGCATACGCCTTAAGCCGCGTCCAGACTTGCAACAATTCGCTGTGCCGCTCCACACCGCATACCCCACCACATAGCGCGGACGTGGACGTGAACGAAATTCACGTCGTTTTAAGGGTTTGGAGAATGATTCAGCGATGATTCATTTTGGCGTCAAAGGAGCGCGCAAGCAGGTTGGTTAGTTTGGACGGATGTTTAGCGAATTGTTGCAAGTCTGGACGCGGCTTTAAGAAAACCAAATTATAGGTGGACACCAGTCCATTTTAAGTTTGCTAAAATCATAACGAATATAAATTGGACATCCGCAGAGAAATCATTGTACAGAGTGCGTTTTTGCGATTCCAAATATGTAAAAAAGTGGTTTTCATAAAAATGGACACCCGCCCTTATATAAAATTTTTTACGTAAGCATGGAAGGGGCGGGTAAGACTTTCCTTACTTTTGATGACATGGGGGTGGGGGTAAATAATTGTAATAAGTCTGCTTACGTAATCCTTCAACGGCCCCTTATTGAGGTATGACAACACCGCAATTTTATTAAAATTTGGAAACAATACTGACATCACTGATCAATTAGGCATGTCGAAAAACCCCTAAATTCAAAGTTTTGTAAATATAGCTTTAGCGGTTTTAAAGATATTTAGATGCCAAATTACTTCATGCTAAAAATGCAGTTTGTCATATCTCGGCAACTTATAGAGACAAAATTTTGAAAACTTAGAAACTAAAATTATTGATCCGCCAAATTTAATACTATAAAAATAAATGGAACATTTCTTCTAAAGAACTAAAAACAATACGTGTAGCACAAAACTAGGAAATCTGGCACCAGTGTCACTATTCAATTTCACATGACAAAAATACCTTAGATAAAAAAATTAGTAAATGTAGCTTTAGTACTTTTAAAAATATTTAAATGTTGCGGTACTTTTAACTAACTAGGTATACAGTGTGTCCCAGGATAGGTGTTACAAGAGAACAAATGGACCAAAAAAATTACTTCAATTGGTAGTGTACAGGGCGAGTTATAACTGAAAATACGAAAAATGACCCAGAGTAACGTACCTTTATTTTTAAAAGAGGTCAAAATTGTATAAGTAAATGTTGTAGAGAATTATATTTCATGTTAAAATTTAAAGTTAAAGAATTAAAATTTTAAAAAATATATATATTTTTGCCCATTTTTTACCTTACGCATTAACAGTTTCTTAAATACTGGGCTTAAAGGCAGCAAATTAAAAAAAAATGAAATTATTCAATTTTCTTTTAAATTTTGCTTTTTAATCTCATGCTTTAATTTTAAATTTTGACATAAAATTCATTTCTTTACAACATTTACGTATACAATTTTGTTTTATTTTTAAAAATAAAAGTAGTTACCTCCTGGACATTTTTTATATTTTTAGTTATATATGTTGTATAATAACAATTGGAATAAAATTGTGTTTTTATTACTTTTGGACCATGTGACCAGTTTTTCGTTATAAAAATCAAACATTTTTGGTCCATTTTTGTCCTCTTGTAACACCGATCCTGGGACACGCTGTATATACAAATTACATAAACATTTGAAACCAACCTATAAATGAGAAGGTGGCGGTCAAAGAGGTTTTGTCACAACAAAATAAATTTTCATAAACGCTAGAAACGTCTTAAGCCTCGGGCACGATACTGAGCGTAAGTGTCGAGCGGCTGGTTTACAAAAAAACAAGTTCTTTCTCGCATAAAGATCAAAGACAAAGTACGTCAGCTTTTAAATATTTTTAAATCCACTAAAGCTACATTTACCAAATTTGGAATATAAGGTGTTTGGGACATGTGGAATTAAATAGTGATATTGGCACTGTTGCCAGATTTCTCCATTTTGTGCCACGTATTTCTTTTCAGTTTTTTAAATCGAATGCTCCATTTATTTTTATTGCATTTAATTGGACGGATCAAATTAAGTCAGTTTCTAAATTTTCCAAATTCTGCCTCTTTTAGTTGTTTTAATATAATACACTATACTTTCAAAAAGAGTAATTTAGGTCCTAAATAACTTTAAAACCGCTAAAGCTATGTTTCCAAATGTGGTATTTGGGGATTTTTTCGCATGCTTAATTGATCAGTTATATCAGCATTGTTGCCAAATTTTAATAGAATTGCGGTGTTGTCATATCCCAGTAACTGGCAAAGATTAAATTTTGAAAATTTATAATCTTACTAGAGTTGGCACGCCCGTTTTATTGCATATAAAATAAATTGGGCAATCCGTTTAAAATTCCAAAAATATTACATGTAGTGTAAAACTGTAAAATCTAGCAAGAATAAGAGTACCACTGTTTAATTCTACTTGCCCACAAACCCTTAAATGCCAGTGGTATTAGAGATATTTTAGCGCATCCGAACTTTTTACCTTTAGGTAATATGACAACTCCACATAAAATGTGGAGTTGTCATATCTTAGCAACTGATAATAAAAGAATTTTAAAAATTTGTGGACTTATTAAATTTAGCCCAAGCAATTTATTGCAAAAAAAATAAATTGTACATTCCATAAAAAAAACTAAAAAGATACGTGTAACACAAAACAGGAAAGTCGGGCAACGGCGCCGATATAACCAATAAATTCTTCATGCCCGATACCGCCCAGATACCAAATTTGGTAAATGTAGCTTTAGTGGTTTTAAAAATATTTAAGAGTTGCAGTACATTTTACCAACCCAGTATTTCAACCATTAAATAGCATTGGTCAAATATATTTTTAATTACTTGACAATACAAGTTTATACAAAGAAAGAATTTAAAATAACCTTTAAAATACCACCAAAATTTTAATATGTAATTTTTTTGTGATAAAACCCTTTTTTGATTGCCTCCTTCTAAAATGAGGTGCCTAATGTCAAGTGTGCTATCTCCAGTTCTATTTTTTAATATAGCCCAATTAATTTAAATTTTTACCTCGGAATCTCAAGGAATAAGCTGAATATCTGTACATACCTTCATTTTGGTACAAAAATACTCTCCTAAAAATCCCCTATGATATCGTATAATATTTTAAGTTCCTTACACGATATAATAGGGGTTTCAAGGAGAGTATTTTTGTACCAAAATAAAAGTATGTACAGATATTCAGCTTATTCCGTGAGATTTCGGGATTGACCCTTTAATTTGACTAACTACAGTTGTATTTTTCACCGCTGAATTTAAATAAATCACTTTTTAGGTCATGACTAGTAGTCATTTCCTACATCCATAAAACAGTGTGTAAACTTAAGAAAGAATGCATTACATTTAACGTATACGTTCTTTGTTAATTTTTATTTAAATATAACATAAAAATTGAATTTTTAAGATTGTACACTTGGAAACTACCCCCTCAAATATTTTTTAAAATTTGCAAATCTTTAAATAAGACCTTATATCTTTTCTTTTTGTTAATTCTTTTAAACCATATTTGTATAGATAAAATAAATAGTTTGTCAATTTCACAGGCTTTCTTAGTACTGAAGATGATGCAATTCCTGGAAATCTTGGTTTAAGAGACCAACAACTAGCACTTAAATGGATAAAAAAATTAATTAGAAATTTTGGGGGAAATCCTGAATCGATAACGGTATATGGCTTTTCGGCTGGGGCTGCCAGTGTTCACCTTCATTATCTATTACCAGGGTCAAAAGGTACTTAATTAGAAATCACTAAACTTGCTTTTTAAAAGTACTGCAAAAAGATGTTTAAAAAAAAAAAGTAGTACTGCTTTTTAGGTAAGAATGTTTATTTGTAAATTAACGTTGTTTCAGTAATATACAGGTTGTTTTCTAACCAGAGTACGAAACTTAGGGGTTATTATGCCTTTTTATAAAAAAAAGGTAATATAAACATATGTCCGCTATAGCTTTATTTCTGAGATACAGGACGTTACAGTTTTAGAAAACTGTCCGTATTATTTAAATATCATAAAAACCATCCATATCTTTTCCGATTCAGCAATTAACAATTTACGTTTTTAGTTTTTGTATTTTCTACATATTAGGCTTCCTTCTCGAAAAAAGTATTAAAGCCACTTTAATTTCTCCTTAAAAGTCCCCACAGACAACATAATATTAAAAGCAAAAATAAAAATAAAACAATTATTTGCCTTAAAATAAATAAGTAGTCGTGTATTTTATCTAAAATTGTCATTATTTTCATTTACCAAGGTCAAATTTGTTAATTTTTAAATTTGGAATTTTATTTTATGCTGTTTATGGCTACTTTTTAGAATGACTTAAAGTGGCTTCAATTTTTCTCCTTGAAAACGAAGCAAGATACTAAAAAATACAAAAAGCTGAAAAGTTAAACCATTTTTTTCATAATCTGGAAAAAGTATAAAAACTTCGTAAAAAGTCAGTGAAGTACTTGTTCGTAATTATATTGGCTGTGGTGCTCTCTGAGACGCCTCCAAATCCAGTTGTCTTAATCAAGGTAAAGCTTTACAAGTGCCTTTTTACAATAAATAAGTGTATCGAATCTTATTAAATTGGTTAAAGGATTTTTAAGATATTTAAAATTACCGACTTTTTTAAAAAACCTTAACGACTTGTATTTCAGAAATGAAGCAAGTCTCGACCTACGTTTATATGAACTTTTTTATAAAACGACACTAGAAATCACCTCCTTTAGTTTCGTACCGTAGTTAGGAAACACGTTGTATTTTTTTTGCTCTTTTGGGGTCTTCCCACCTGGGTTTGACCATCACCCCCTAGGTCGTGCGCTGCAGCCTTAGAGGCTTGTTGTGCCTTGACCCCTACTCCTTCCCATTCACACACTATTCATTTCATAACTATGATGGTTGCTGCTCGGTCCATTTGTTAACCCCCGAGCAGAGGCCGACCCCACATAAGCAGCAACAAGCGCGGCTAAACTTCCCGTATAAATAAATTTATAAATTTTTATTATAATTTTAGGTCTTTTTAACAAAGGTATTAGTCAAAGCGGTACGTCAATTAATAACTGGGCTCTCATGGAGAATCCTTTTGAAAAAACTAAAAAACTTGCAGAATTGGTAGGTTGCCCAACCACCTGCACCTATATAATTAAAAATTGCCTTAAAACCAAGAACGCAGGACTTATTGTAGAAAGTGTTCGAAATTTTATGGTAAGTTTATTTTCTTAATAATATATACAGGGTGTTATGGAAATACTTTAATATATTGACATCTCGAAATACCGGCGTAAATACAAATTGAATAAAAATAGTCAAAAATGGCGGACCACTATTAACTATTAAAATATTTGACCCTAAAATGTCTATGTTAAAACTAGTCAAATTACATATCCGCCAATGCCAGCGATCTCTTTAAATCTTTGGTTTGATTTTGTGAGTATTTTTACACATATGTCCTATTTCCACACTAAAATCACATTATTTACTGGTAAAAACACATTAAACTTATTGTAAGTCATCCGTACATTATATCCCAGATTATTATCGCACAAGGGGTTAAATTACAAACGATTCCGCATAAAAATTGGGTTGAAAATGACAATACCCGAAAATATTTTACAAGTACGTTATTTGTAGATTTATTCTTTCGGTTAGAAAAAAACATAATTATTAATCTAATATTTTAAATAAAAATTGTATTAAACATTCACAATTATTATTGTTCTTATTTGTACTAAAATCTTTCCGATCTTCAACAGCTGGCGCTGTCATTGGGTCATCCCCGTACTCTTCCCGATGTTGCCACTTGTCGTTGTAGGTGACTAATACCATAAAGTAACATACCTACGGATAAGAGAAACCATGGCATGCTAAAATTTTCGTACCGCTTTTGCGGCAGGCTGGCGGCAGGCTGGCGGCAGGCTGGCGGCAGGCTTGTCATTTTTGTCAGTTTACACTTTAAATGCATCGGTCCAAGCCTCGCCTCGTGTAACATCAGCGGTGGGGAGACACTTAAGCTTACTGAAATGACTAACTGGCGGTATTTCAACGAGAAACGAATAAAATTATATTGGGAGCTTTCGCATGACTTGTTCTTAAATCGGCTATTCCCATGATAACTCTTATAATTTCCTTACTCTATGCTAATACATTTTAATTTATTATGGCGCAGTATGAACGTACCAACAACCTTTGTTTAACATGTTACGGTATTTTGATTTTTAGTAGGTTGTATCTAAATAATGTGTATACTGCGATAAAAAAATAATATAAAATGTTCGAAGTACGGGACGCGATTTTACAAAACCTATACTAGTTTAGTCAGGACGGTGACTGAACTCAAGTAGTCTTTGTTCGCAAAAAAAAAAGTTACAAAGACTACCCCATTGCGGTTCAAAAATTGACCATATTTGTAAAAAGTATGGAAAGTAAAACAAAATTGCTTTTAGCCATTCCTTTATAACCCATTTTCTCCATGGGGCATTGTGGTAGATGGAAATTGGACTTCTGATCCAGTATTGCCAGAGCATCCTCTTAACCTTCTAAGAAAAGGAAAAGTTCAAGATTTACCCCTAATAACGTCTTTTGTTAGTTCCGAGGGATTGTATCCTGGTTTTGGTAAATTATTATTTTTTTAAACTATAAATAGTGTTTAAGTCAAGTTAATACACCGCTTCGTGTTTTAAACTTCATTTATTTCAACTGCTTGTTAAGAATACTTTCTGCGTTAAAGCCGGCTGTCCATGAGAGCGGTCTTTCGCTCGCGCATGATAATTCAGCGTTGTAATTGGTTAGTGCAAATGTAAAATGTTTTTCCCGCCAATCACAACGCTGAATTATCATCCGCGAGCGGAAAACCGCTCTCATGGACAGCCGGCTTAAGTATTGGTTTATGGACTTAGGTCCGCTAAGTTTTTTATACTGCCGACAGAGGGCGTAATGGACAAATAACTACTAAGTTTATTTGACAGTTCCTTTTCTTAAGGAATCTTTTGGAGTTTTTGTTATTGCCTACACCACCGTACTGATGAGAATCAAAATAGTTCGATACCGGTCTGCGGTTGGTGATTGCAATAAGCTCTAAAAGAAGATGCAACCTTGCAGTGCAAGGAAATTATAAGCAGTAAAGAGTTTTTTCCTTTCTCAAGTTAAAAATAATTATTCATATTTTTTTATTTTTAGAATTCCATACAGACGAGCGCCTTGCAGCTATAAATTCAAGATGGAATGAAGTCATGCCTCATATTATGATGTATAATGAAACAGTGGAGGCAAATCAATTAAATAACGTTTCACAAATAATTAGAGAGGAATATTTAGGAAATAATGTCCTTAATAAGAGTACCTATTTCCAGTTAATACAGGTAATAAAAGTATAATATTATAACAAAAACCACACAATTTTTTTTTAGTAAAAAGAGGTGTACCCATTAATTTTTAGGCCATGACACACCGAAATTTTGTGGCAGACAATGAAAAAGCAATAAGGTTGCACAGTGCTGCTGTTACTTCGCCCGTTTATAGTTACTACTTTAACTACAGAGGAAATACAAGTTTGACGGAAGCATTCACCGGATCTTCAGAAAACATAGGTTAGTCTTAGGAGAGATGAACTTTTAAAAAGTGAAGAGTGCTGGAATTTTATTATTTGTCCGCAAATATAGGTTATGTTTGTGACGTCACCTTTTTGCCATAATAATTTTTTATATGATAAAATACAGCCCCGGATCTAGAGAAAGAGGGCAAGCTGGGGTGCGTGCCCCGGGCGCCCTTTAAGGGGCGGCAAATTCAAGCATTGCAGACGAGTAGGAAGTGTTTTATTTTGGTTATATGGTTTTACAGGGTAACCTAAAAACCGTAAGAAATAATAAATTATAATATAGAATTATTTATTCTTAGATTTTTATTATTCCTTTTTAAAAATTTGCTGTCATTTTTTAATCCTTTTTCAAAACCATGAAAATATCGTTCAAATGGAGAAACCACGATCGCATTAAACTTAATTTAAATGGTTTTAAATACAGGATCTCAATTTTTTGTCGGATTAGGTTTAATCCAATCGGTTAAACCGGATTCAGTATAACGATGTACACGTATTCAAAATCGGTTCAGAATTTCGATTAAAGATCGTGCCACACATAACCGCACCGAGCCCGATTTCACGGTGATAGAGGAAAGTGGGGCAAATTATTTTAAAAAATTCAAAAGCACTCTTCATGCCTTAAACAATATAAAAAGCATTTTTGTCAAGCTAAAACAGATTTTCCTACTTATCTCTGTTTCTTTTTATTTAAACTTTGAGTGTAGTATTGGGTAAAAGTCTCATATAACCGCACCCCACAAGACCCGCAACGTAGCACGAACGTGTCTTGATGCGTTTTGTTTATACTTTCAATTTCGATATTTGATGTATTCCTTTTACTTTGTAGAACCGTTCTGAACCGTTCTCTAAACTGTCAATAATGTCAAGAACGGTTCTACCACATGAAAAAATGTAAAAAAAATTGTAAAAGGAACACTTATGGTGTCGTTCAGGGCGGTTCTAAAGCATAAAAGGAATACAGCAATTGATGCATCGTACGGTCTGAGACATGCCCACTCAATAAAATTATACGTGGATCGGATAGCCGTATAGCGCCAATGTTCACCGAGCCAAGCTTTGAGTTTATCGGGCGTAAACTTTTATTTCAGCTCATTACGTAAAGAGTCAGCGATTTAAAGTAAGTTTTGTAAACAAACAATACAAAAAAAGTGATTTAATAGGTATCAAAAAATGTTAAATTAATTTAATTGTTACATCTTGTAAGTAATATGTAAGTAAAATTTATGAATACATTGTTATTTTTTGTGTGTGGTATGTGGTCGGGCACGGTGCGGTAATATTAAGTCTACGGCATTTGATTAGAACGGTACAACGGTGGTTATGTGTGGCCAAACTTTAAAAATGTGTTACCTTATTTGTAAAGGTTTATTTTACGATCAGGTGTTATATAAAGCGTGAAATAATTGACTCATATTACTGCAGTTTGATTAAATACAAAACTTTTTCACCGCATCCTCCTACATTTTACCAGGGAAACGCACGCACGGGCTCGTTGCGGTTATGTGAGGCCCGACCTTAAGGGCGTAATAGGCACTAAGCATATCACGCGTATTTAGATTTGGAAAAATAACTTTTAGTTCATTTACAGGATTTAAAAGTTTAAAAGCGACCACTGACATTTGCGTTTAAGAATAAATTGTTGTAATCTATAGCCACTTTTTATTTCAGTGAGTAAACTTGCCCCAATATGTTGTTTTGACATGGTCTTTTATTAAAATTAAAAACACTTTTAAAATGATAAAACAGCATTATAGTTATATTTTAAAAAAGCACCTTATTATGCAACTTCGCCCCAATTTAACTGACTTTGTATCTCTTACGGTTAGAAGTTAAATTTAAGAATAAAAAATGGGTTACTGAAAAGTAGGATCCTCAAAAAAATATTTAGTTTATAAAACAAGCCAAGCATCTTGAAATCTATGAAAAATATATCCAGACAAATAAAGTAAATTGTGTTTTGTATGACTTTAGTAAAAAAGAATTCAGCCAACCGGAAGTATTAACGACCCATCGTTAAGAATAAAAACAGGCAGGGGCGGTTATAGGGGGGCCATGGGGGTCAAGGCCTCCCCCTTTAATCGCACATCCTTTGTATTTCATACATGTCTTATGGCAAATATGGGCATTTTGGGCATTTAATAATGATATGCCTCCCCTCCCCCAAGGCTGGTCCGAAGGGTGAGGGTGATGATGGAATTGAAGGAGTGAGAACATATTTTTTTTCAAATGCTTTTTAATTACGTGGTGGGAACGAGGTTTTGTGTAATTTTATAAATTAAAGAATAAAAGAAAAAAACAATAAAAAGAGGTTAGTGGACCTTTTTTTTGCTCTACAAAAAATTTGAACGAACCTCCTTTAAAATTTTATTTCTTTCTAGAGGTGCAAAAAATTTTTGTTTCTTGCCACCTCACACACACTTTTTCTCGGCTTATGCCCCCCTCTCAGAAAGTCGATATGACCGCCCCTGAAAACCGAAAGAAGATTTTTTTATTAATAACTTTAAATATTACATTTCAAAAGTATAAATTACTTATTATGCCATTAAGCATGAATTTGGAATTTTACGAGATAAGAAAACTTTTATTAAAAATCATATTAATGCTGACTTTTGTTAAAATTTGTTAAATAATTTAGTATATATTTAGAAAAAAAGAAAATCGAGGCTAAATTGAGGGTAAAAAAATGACAAAAGAAACTGGGGAGGCAGACCGGAATGGTTTAATATGGAGCGACGAAGTATCCTGCACTCCTTAGTGTTTTTTTACAACATTTTAAAATTCAAAAGCCCTTCTTACTTGTGTCAAAAAATAAAATACAGGACTAATATTAATAATTTAAATATATTCGTAGGTTGAATTTCCTTATACGATACCATCGCATAATAGGAAAATGTTTAAAAAATCATTCTTCTATCAAATTGCTTTGCTAATAAATAAATTTAGGGTTATGGAATTTTTCTCGATGATGGCCTCGTTAAAAACAAAATGCGATCCACTTTGCTGACAAATTAAAATATATTACAATCGCATTAACCCTTCCCTTTCTCCTTTTCTCCTTAATCCTTTTTCTTTCTCTTTTGCTATCTTTTCACGTTTCTTTCTTTATCTCTGTCTTTCGATCTTTTATCTATTTACCTTTCTTTTTCTAGTTTTCCTACTATTTTTGTTAGATATTTTTTTTAGTTTAGTTTTAGGGCTTAGTAATAGGTCTCTTATTTTAATGGAATATAAATATATTATGTTTATACATTTTTTTGCGCTCTAGCAGCTGCTTCTATATGGGGCAAGCTGATGTAGACCTTTTTCCAAACAAATTTCTTTTATTGTAAATTGTATAAAATTGTCTCTTTTTTTTTTTTGGAATAAGAAAACATTTATTATTATTATTAATAATTATATATTGCCTTAGGTTCAATAAAAAAACCTGTACCGCCTATAAATTTTATATTGTTTCAGGAGTATGTCATGGTGACGATACAATGTATATTCTTAGACTCACAGGAGTAAATAATTTATCTACCCAACCTGATATTGCAATGTCTAATCTCTTAGTGGATATGATAATGTCATTTGTTAGATCGGGGTAGGTGGTTTTTTTCAATAAGCTGCTATTCATTGAAAATGAATTTTGCACTATTTTATATTATACAGTATGTCTATAAAGTTGTTATTTATAAAAAGTTCAAAATTGGATATTTGGAAGTAATTTTTAATTTTGAACATCTTTTCTTTATAACAATTTGCGATATTAGCTAAAATACAGGTACTTTACTCTTGAGCAAAAATTACATTTTTGGCCAAACCTCGTACATGACTGGCACAATTTGATATCTGAGGATTGCATTTTAGGTTTTGGATCATGCAGAACTTTTTATAAACAATAACTTTTTGGCGTAAAATTAATAATAAAAAAGTTTCCCATAAGCCACCAACACTTGTGAAGACGTATTTTTTTATTATACAGGGTGTTTCCTGACTATGATAAAAACATATGTCCAGAATTGCCTTTCGTTTTTGAGATATAGGGCGATAAAGTTTAAAAAAATTAGATATTTTATTTATTTTTTATTTATTATTATTTTAAATATCCTTAAACAGATTTGATTTAAATTTGGTCATTTTGCTCCTTTACTGTAAAGTCGAAATTGTTTATTTATATAATTTTGATTTTATTTTATGTTGTCTATGGATACTCTTTAGATTGAGTTAGAGTGGCTTCATTTTTTTTTCGAAGAGGAAGCTACATATGTACAAAAAATACAGGAGTCAATGGCTGTGGGGCCACTAAGACGCCACTGTACCCAATAATTTTAATCTAGTTAGGGCTTAATAAGCGCCTCATACATTAACAACTAAACCAAATTAAACCAAATAGGTTTAAAACACTTAACATATTTAAGAAATTTTAACGTCTTGTATCTCACAAAAAATCCGGACATGGATTTATAGGAACTTTTTTATTAAACAACACAAGGAATCAATCACTCTTTAAAGTATCGTACCATAGTTAGAAAACACCCTGTATTATAATCTTATTAAATTTTTTTAGTGTACCGAACATTACGTCAGCATGGAAACCTCTGTCTAAGAATATTACAGACGACTTAAATATTCTTCAAATTAATAGATATGATGAATTAATACCGCAAGTTAAAGACAGTTTTGGTAAAGCCACATTTTGGAAAAGTATAGCTTTTAATGAAAATGAAAGATTATTGGGAATTCCAGATATAGTGTAGTCTTTTAAATACCTTACTTTCTCAAACACTAACAAAAGCAGTTTAAATGTATAAATTCTTTATTCTTTTTTTTTTACAAACAATCATTACTTTAGGCTCTAAATTTAATATTATGTGAACTAGTATGGTTTGCGGTAAGTTTTATACAAAAACTCTACTGACAAACTTTAAGCGGCATAATTAAAAAACAAAAACACTTTATGAATGATGCGTGTATAAATTTTTACTGTTCCTGGTAAAAAAAAACAAAATATACTCGTATATGAATTTATATGTTTTATTAAATTACTTGTTTATTAATTTTAATTAAAACAAATCCTTAACTAATATTTATTGTTATTATTTTTTTAATTTATAACCTTTTTATTAGTTCTTCAAGTGATTCAAGATGATATGTCTTATAAGGCTACTCTTGATTCCCATGCAACAATAGTATCAATAACTGCAATTTTAAAAATAATCATATTGGTTTACCACTTATAAAGAAAACATTTCCTATGTTTTTTAAATTGTTCCGTTTAGCAATTTTTTGCATATATATTTGGTCCCAGAAGAAGTCCGTCGCACGCCGCACCGTATGTCCATCGGATAACCACGATATTTTTAAAATTAAGAAAAAAATAACAATAATAATTATTCTAAGACAGTGATGGCGAACCTTTTTATATGAACGTGCCATTTTTGTACAAAAATGTAAAATGATTTTGAATATTTTTTTTTTAAAGCGCAAAAAAAAGGTCACCGCTTACTTTTTACTTGATAAACAGAAGATAGCGTGCCGTTCAATTTCAGGTAGTCTTAATTTTGCAACACAGCAAAAAAAATCACCTTTTTTCTTTTATTTCCACTCATATTAAAGGAAGACAAAAATTTGCAACATGCTCGCTTGTCCAAATTTTAAACTTGCGTGCCAACTTGGGAGTTTCAACACGGTGTACCCCATGGCTCCGACCTTATAGGGCGTCGTGCGGAAGGCCATTCATATCGAAGATCCGCGCTTCCGCTCGGTCAGTGTCAGTAAAGATAATTGTAGTTTCACTATAGACATCCAGAACAATGCTAAATTTTTGGTCATCAGGTTGGACACTCGCTTCGTGGAATTTATAAGGCCAGTATTCATCCAGTACACACGTAAGCAGTACATATAGTTTGCCGCTTCATAAATTCAGCCAAGCCAGTGTCCAAACTAATGACCAAAAATTTAGCATTGTTCTGGAAGTCCATAGTGCAACTATAATTGTCTTTGGTGTCAGTGCGTCCAAATTCATTTGCCTCAGTAGACAAAGAAACCCAAGGACAACAGATTTCTGCATTTTGATTACCAATTGATTAGGTGTATTTTGACATGCTGAAATGTATCTCAGCTCCCTTAATACATTGACTAAGGGTACATCGTAAAAATCGAATCCGACTGAACGGATCGCATTGAATCTAATACTGTGCCCTTCGTTGTAGAATTTATCGGATGCAGGTAATCCGGTTTTAAATTCTTTTAAATTTGACAAAAAAATTATATACAATGACAAAGAAAGCAAACAAATAAAAATAAACTTTCAACCTTATTTTTGTGGTATTTTTTAATTAATTTTATTTAATTAAAAAAATAAAGACAAAATAATAACGCAAACCACTAAGAAACATTATCACAATATTTTAGCAAATATTTAAGCGTATTTTATTTCCCACTATTTCGTTTCTACGCTTATCAGCTGTTTTACTTAACTGTCAATTTTCAAACCATTTCCAAAACCGTGAATATCGTACAAATATAACATCCAAACGGCCTGAACTCAATTCAAATCACTTGAAAAACAATATTGAATTATGGCGTTCAATCCAATCCCTTACTTAATCTGAAACGTTTATATCGCAATTTTTTGTCAGATTAAATTTTATCGGATCGGTTGAATCGGATTCAATATAATGATGTACCCTTAGTTATTTTCTTTATGCCTCCCAAAACGCCGATTATTAGGACAAACAATCGTACGGTATACTCCGGATAGGGACTCCGAAGTTCTAGATTTTTGGCTCGTTTCTCATGTTTTTGAATTTTTTATATTGATGTTACTTGTCGCTGGGGCGAAGAACTTTATTACATAAAAACATGGTGTGATTCATCTTACCAAGGAGAACAATGTCGGGTTTATTCGCTTGAATTTGATGTATGGTTGGGAACGTATAATTCCAATATACAGGATGTTCCAAAATTTATGCATCAAATTTCCAGGGCATATTCTAAGTTAAAAATAATTCCCATTAGATTAGAAACTAATTTGATTTTATAAATTTTACCCGAACAATGCATAGTTTTTAACCAAAAAAAAAAAAAAAAAAATAACCACTTTACCAAGTTTACAAAAATATTGCATCACAGTGGCTTTAATCTTTTTGTTCGAAAATGATACATCGTTTGGGAAAAGGTCAGGAGATCAAATTTGTTCCAAATTCAATGAGGATTTTAAAAATTATTTTTTTAGGAAAATGCAGTGGTGCGCCGTTTATTTCTTGAAAAATAGTGCATACAAATATGGTGCGGACGCCACTGGTATTTTTAAAATATTTTAAGCAATGAACTAAGTTCCAATTAAATATCTAGGGTAGTTAAAAAAATAATTCTTAGAATTTTAAATATGTTTATAAAGAAAACTATGGCCTATTTGTGATGTAGAATATTCCCTTAAAATTTGATGCATAAATTTCGGAACATCCTGTATGCGACAGTTATCATTTTATACTACTGCCTCAATGTCACCGGGAGTAAACGGCAGTATTGTTGTTTCATCGAGCCCTAGTAATGCCTGAGGTGATAGTAAAGTACCCGAAGAGCGTCATTATGCCGATGAATCTAGCTATTGACGGCGTGCACTGGATAAGCTGACAATAAGTGCATAAGTGCTTCGGGTTGTTGTTGACATACGCTCGACATGCAGTGTTAAAAACGTTGGAAGATTGGTTTTGGTACGATAATGTGTTTATCACCCCATCTTGGCTGCTAGTAATAATCCTTCGGTCTCAGACTTAAGCTCGGTGGACCCAAACGTAAGCTTTCGAGTTACATCGAGCCTATCAATGTTTCTGTAAAACACTGTAATTGGTCGTCATTAGGATGTGTTTCAAATCTGAGACAGTATTTTCTGCGGCCCGCTCGGCTTGAATAGAAATGCTGCAACATCGGCCATTTGATGATCTCTTACTAACTGCAGCAGTGGATCCTTGCTTTTGGCAACCTGACAAGCAAGACTCAAAACCAAACCATCATGCATACACTCCAAGTTTAAAAGACCGCGACCTCCCTGATGGCGTTGGAGGTAAACAAGGGACACTGATGAGCGGTGATGGCTGCTATAGTGAAGATGAGCATTTTTTGTGTGCAAGCGTCCAGTTCGCGCATCTTTTCTCGCGTTCGGCGTCCACTTAACTACTCCAAACAAATAAAGCAATACAGAAACAGCTAGCATTTTAGTTGAAGCAATCTTATTCAATCCAGATAATTTGGATTTCTATATTTATCTTAGGTGTTGCCTGTAACTGCTTCTTAGCTCAGTCTTTATGGCTTTAACATCTTGAGTACGACTTTTGTCGATACCTTAATATCGATACGTTTCGTTTTTTTGTAGAGGGTGGAGAATCGCGTTGTCAGCAAGCTGATCAGCCTCTAAATCGTTACCATATTGGCTCTTCACCAGCCTAAGTTTTGCACACAAGCGATGATACAGTGTGGTCCAAATTAAACTTGCACACTTTTTAACTAATAATAACTTAATATCTGTTGCTCCCATCTTTTTCATTTTTAAGGGGCCAATAGGTAGATATGTTTTCTCTAGGTTTGCAAAGTTTGGTTAAATAGATTTTAACAGGACTGGACTTTTTCCAAAATGATGCATTAAACTTTGTCACAAAAAAATAAATTTTATCTACAATTGGGCTAATACGTTTATTTTTAATTAATTTACTGTTAAGTTTGGTCAGCATCCAACTCAGTAACCATGGTAATCTCACATTTTATATTTTTAAAGGATGTTAAAAAAAATATTTTTTTAAAATCAAGAGAAATAGATGCCTTTCGGGAAGCATTATTTATGAAAAATAACTATAATTCCTAAATCCTCAAATTGCTGACAAATTTGATTTTACTAAATCATTAACCATAATTTGTCTACAAGAAAAATGTATTAGCTTAATTGTAGCTAAATCAGATTTCTTTTCCAACGAGGTTAAATACAGTAGATATTTTGGAAAAAGTTCCGTAAGGGGAGCATGTCGCCGGGCTCTTTTTTGATCTTTCACGTACATTTAATAGTTTATACCATAATTTTTTATTAAAAAACTTTACGCTTGTGGATTCAGGGGTAGGTTTTTGGAAATATTGAAATCTTATTTGGAATATAGAAAGTGCTCTTCAGTGATGAAACCATTATTATTTTTAATCTTTGTTAATGAGGTACCAGAATATATATCACACGGAATAGTTATTATGTTTGCTGATGATACCTCAATTGTAGTCTCAGTGCGGATCCCTGAGGATTTTAAATCTAAGATTCAGTCGACAGTTCGGGAATTTAAAGAATGGTGCGATTAAAATAATCTTATTTTAAATATCGAAAAAACCAACTATATTAACTTTCGAAGTTCTTAGAGAAAAACAAAATTACCATAGAAAATATACGGGAGTCTGAGAGTCTGAAGTTCCTTGGCCTGCATCTGGATTCATTTTGTAAATGGAACTACCACGTAGAACATGTATGTAAAAAAATTAATTTTGCTTACTTTGCATTATCGCGACTACAAAACACGTTTACGGAAAAAAACTTTGCTAACTTTGTACTACTTATGGTGGTACTACTCTATGGTTTACTGTCATCTTAACTACAATATTGTGTTGTGGGGCAACTGCGTAAATAGTGAAAGAGTATTTATAAACCAGAAAATAATCATTAAGCTAATCTTTCGACCTAACTATAGGACTAGTTGTAGACCTACATTTATTAATGAAAAAATATTTTCCTTGCCCTGTTTGTATATATTTAAAGTCTGTCAGGGAAATTTACAGAAGTTTCAAAAATCTTTTGTTTTCATAGTTACTCCACCCGAAATACTTCCTCTTCTAGTTTGGAAAATCATAGATTAAGCATTTATGAAAAATCCCCTAAATATGGTGGAAAAAAATTCTTTAATGATTTACCATATAAAAAAAAATATTCAACAAAAATGTTACTACTCGGTTGATGAATACATGTCAGACTTGTTGTCAGATATACTATAGGTCATTTGAAAAAAAAAAAGAAATTGTTTAGTTTGTGTAATGTATTGTAAAATGTATATGTTTTCGTTTTAAATATTGTATTTTTTAAATTTTTTATATATTTTAAACATGTGAAGTGTACATCCATTTTGTATGGCTGACG